>JANHFX010022388.1:7047-26609 GCA_027560015.1 Chloroceryle amazona | reverse complement strand
CCCCAGAGCCTTCTCTTCTCCAGGCTGAACAATCCCAGCTCCCTCAGCCTGTCCTTGTAGGAGAGGTGCTCCAGCCCGCTGATCATCTTCATGGCCCTTCTCTCGATCTGCTCCATCAGATCCATGTCCTTCCTAATAAGGCAGATATCCTCTTGGGAGTCTGTTATAGACCACCCAACCACAGTGAGGAGGCAGACAAAGCATTCTATAAGTGTCTGGCAGAAATCTCAAAATCACTAGCCCTTTTTTTCATGGGGGACTTCAACTTACTGGGCATCTGCTGGAAATAAAACACAGTCTAAGAGGTTCCTGGAGTGTATGAAAGATAACTTTCTGACACAGATGGTGAATGAACCTCCCAGGGGAGGTGCCTCGCTAGACCTGTTCTTTACAAAGAAGGACTGATGGGCGATGTGGTGGTTGGAGGCTGTATTGGGCTTAGCACCATGAAATGATAGAGTACTCGATTCGTTTTGAAGTAAGGAGGGTGATCAGCAGAACCACTACCGTGGACTTCTGGAGGGCAGACTTTGGCCTGTTCAGGATGCTGTTTGAGAGACAACCTTTGGAGATAGCCCTGAAAAGCAAAGAGATCCAGGAAGACTGGACATTATCCTCAGGGTATTCAGCCCCCTGAGCTGGAAGACAGGGATGGAGAGCAGAATAAAACCCCATAATCCAGAGGAAAGCAGTTAATGACCTGCTGCGCTACAGGTCTATGGTGCAAAATAGGATCCATTCAAGAGTGCTGAGGGACCTGGTGCAGGAGCTCTCCAAGTCACTCTTCATCATTTATCAACAGTCCTGGTTAACAGGAGAGGTCCCAGATGACTGGAGCTCAATGTGACGCCCATCTACAAGAAGGGCAGAAGGAGGATCTAGGGATTTACAGGCTTGTCAGCTTGATCTTGGTGCCAGGGTAGATTATGGAACAGTTCATCTTGTGTGGACTCTCATGTCACATAGAGGACAACCAGGAGATAAGACCCAGCCAGCATGGGTTCAAGAAAGGCATGTCCTGCTTTACCAACCTGATCTCCTTCTATGTCACCTAGTGCACAAGGGAAAGACTGTAGATGCTGTCTACCCGGACTTTAGTACAGCCTTTGACACTGTCTCCCACAGCATTCTGCTAGAGAAGCTGGCAGCTCGTGGCTTAGGCAGGTGGACTCTTTGCTGCATTAAAAACTATCTGGGTGGTCAAGCCCAGAGAGTTGTGGTGAACAGAGTTATAGCCAGTTGGTGGCCGGTCACCAGTGGTGTCCCTCAGGGCTCAGTTTTGGGGCCGGTCTTGTTTAATATCTTTATCAATGATCTGGATGAGTAAGTTTGCAGATGACACCAAAGAAGGCAGGAGTGTTGATTGTTGATCTGCTTGAGGATACAAAGGCTCTACAGAGGGATTTGGACAGATTGGATTGATGGGTTAAGGTCAATTGGACAAGGTTCATCAAGGCCAAGTCCCAAGTCCTGCACTTGGGTCATAACAACCCCGAGCAATGCAAAAAAATGGAGAAGAGTGGCTGGAAAGCTGCACATCAGAAAAGGACCTGGGGGTGCTGGTGGACAGCCAGCAGTGTGCCCAGGTATCCAAGAAGGCCAACAGCATCCTGGCCTGTGTCAGAAACACTGTGTTCAGCAGTATTAGGGAAGTGATCGTGTCCCTGTACTTGACACTGGTGAGGCTGCAGCTTGAGTACTGTGTTCAGTTTTGGGCACCACAGTATAAGAAGGACACTGAGGTGTTGGAGTGGGTCCAGAGAAGGGCAATGAAGCTAGTGAGGCATCTGGAGAAAATGTCTTATGAGGAGTGACTGAGAGAACTGGGATTGTTTAGTCTGAAGAAAAGGAGGCTGAGAGGAGACCTTATTGCTCTCTACTGCTACCTGAAAAGAGGTTGTAGTGAGGTGGGTGTTGGTCTCCCTAGTAACTAGTGATAGGATGAGAGGAAATGGGCTTACATTGCACCAGGGGAGGTTTAGGTTGGATATTAGGAAAAAATTTCTATACTGAAAGAGTGGTGAGGCATTGGAACAAACTGCCCAGGGAGGTGGTGGAATCACCATCCCTAGAGGTGTACAAAAACCTGTAGACATGGCACTTCAGGGTACATTAATAGTCCTGATAATGTTGGTTAGATTGTTGGACCTGGTGAGTTTAGAGGTCTTTTCCAACCTTAATGGTCCTATGATTGTACAATTATATCTGTTTCTATATTTCCATGTGTTATATAGACAAACTCTTTGGGTGAAACCCTAGTTTTGCTGAAACTAAACAGTTAAGTCTGTCATATTCATCACATTGAGTTTATTTTGTGTGTTACTGACTCTGATTTCTCCCTCCAAGTATTTGCCCTAGTGCAATTTCCATTACCTTTCCAGGACTCATAACCAATTGTGAAGGCAATACTTGAGGTAATAAGTAGTCTTGAAGATCACAATAGGGATTCTTAGAGATTGCAGTAACTTGAAATACTGTAACAAACCAGTACTTCTAATCAGGGGAGGCAATGATACCTAGTTAGTAAAAGTAGTAAGTAGAATTCAGGTATCATTTTTAAGGGATTTTTTGTTGGAAAATATTTATTCTTTTTGATTGTCTTTTAAGACTGTAGTTTACTTCAAAACTCTTAGCTTATTGCTCTTTAAATCACACCTTTCCATAGATATGTCTATGCATTAGTGTACTACAGAGAGAAAAGCACACTATTTTGTGATGTAACACTAATGTCCTAGTAGTTTCTCATTAATGCAGGTGCCTGAAATGTCATTTTATTCCAGTGTATTCCAGATCAGTGACCATCTGAAGAATATAAACATTTCACACAAATTACAAACTTACTCTTTTAGATACCTTAAATTCTGAAGCTGTTGAAGCCTAAGGTAATTAACAAGAGTTAATCTCTTCTAGTCCAGAAGTTATAGTTTAAGAGGCAGCTGGCAAAGGAGTGAGTGTGGTGTACACATAGCCAGTGAGGCTGAGACCAGATCTGGAATGGAACTCACATGAGTATATGCATATGTATGCTCACAGAAATTAACTGTGCTTGTGTTTTAACAACATGGCTTTTGTATCTTGATACCCTCCTGCACTCTAGAAAAATCTCAGGCTTTCCCATGTGTGTGCTTATAGTCTTACTAACAGGAAGCCATAACAATGAACAATGTCACAAAGTATTCTTTGTCATACAAAGCAAACCCCAAACCCCAAAATTAGATTATGCACTCCATCTCTTTTTCTTTTCTTTTTGTTAATATACCATGTTAGGTTGAAATATGTATTTGAAAGCCCTACTTTGGTGAAATCCTTCTGTCAAAAAGAAAAAAACCCGAAAAGATAGGAGCATGCTTTCTAGTTCAGGGTTTCATGCTGTTCTCCCTGCAAGGCTTTTCAGAGGTATTCATTCAGACTTAAAAGTAAGGTGCAATGGTTGTGGAAGTATTGAGCTGTGAGAAATCCACTTTTAGATACGATTTTTATAATAGATTTGTTTTTCCCATTCTGTTGCAAATACTTTGTTTTTTTCCAAGGCTGGGCCATGTGAGATCCACCGAAGTAAGTATTGTGTTCAGGACAGGGAGATTAGAGGGGAGAGGGGGCTAGAGGGAGCTGTGGTTTTATTCCACCTGGGCCTTGCACCATGCAGTGTTTGGTTTGATTCGTTTGTATGTGCGCAGAGCCCTGGTAGTGTTATTAATGTTGTCTGCTCCATTCTGCATAGTAAGGGAACTGCGTTTGAATACTGTATTGACTTTCTGGAACTGCACCGCAGATATGCTTCTGGCAACACAGTGCATTGTGACGCGCTTCTCTGGTGGCAAGTAGTGGTGAATGCGAGTCATCATTAAAAAAAATTAGTCTAGGGACATACTGTTTATGGATGGCGTAGATGATGCTGGATTGACAGATGGAAGCATATAGTGAAATTTCCGGTACCTTGTCATAATTTTTAATAATTTTTTAGCAACAGATAATAGTGTCTTTTTTGACTAATGTCTCTTACCTGAAAAAAAAGAGGGAAAAACCTGACAAACCTGTCAAGGTTTTCTTACTACCTCCATATGCATGCAAGTGATTCACAGACACTGTTTTGTTGATCTCTGTGGCTGTATTCAGCATCTTGATCACCAAGTTTTTACTGAGCTTGCCTCCAAAATGTGGGAACAACAGAAGATGTGGAATGCTTTTTCCTGTTTGCCCTGCAGCACAAACATTTGTGCAGTGAGCCATGTACCGTAACCTAGCCGACTGCCCGGCTGTGGTTGGCACAAGGGAAGTGCCATTACAGGTGGGATAGACCTACCTTTTGGTACAGCAGTGTCTGCTTATTCTGGTGGGAAGTGTTCAAAAAAGTCTAGACTTGGAGCTCGCCCTGTCTGAGTTTACTCCTCCAGTTTTGAAGCTCAAGTCTGGAAAGGAATTTTGAGACTGTCCACTAGGTTGAGTCTCAGCTTGTTAAGAAAAGGTCCTTTCCCCCATTGTATAGTGTCTTTCATAGTAAAAACCATAATAGGCAGTATTGTTGGGATTTAGAGGTTGTTTTTTTTAAATGCTTTAAAATCACTTATTCTGTAAATAGTATGCTGTAGTCTTGAATCCATAGTTAATCTGGAAGCTGTTCTTGTAACAGGACATATAATGGGATCTTCCTTGAGTTTTGAAAACTGAAGAATGAGATTTAAATGGTCAACACTTTACAGTGAAGTGTTGGCAAAATAAATCATCTTTGACATGTATTCTCACAATTCCTGCTTCTTGTGGCTGTTCATTTCCAACAGTCTGCTGGCTCTGACTTGTCTGTGCAAAAAGCTAAAAGAATGTACTTTGTAATACTAGAGAAGCCAGTGTTTCTCCACCACATGACTTACTGTGGAGTGTGCAGCCACATCAGGCCTTCTTTGGGTATGAAGTGTTTTCCTTGCTAACAAGCATATGGAATAATATATGCTGTATAGCTCTGTTGTCAAACCATTGCATGCAGTAACTGAGGTCCTAAGCATCTATTTGTCCATTTGACTTTGAAACTGGAGCACCTGTGCTATATTTTTCACTGACTTGTGTGTAACTAAAAGAGTTAACCTGCAATTAGGAAGGATTTCTGTTGGAATGAATTACTTTCAGCTTCTGGATACCGATTTCCAGGTGCTTTTTCAACATCCAGGTATATGTCCATCCTATGTCAATGTTTGTTCTTGTTCTTTTACAGTGTCTGCTTTAGCAAGCCTGGTACCCAGGCTTCCAGAGCTCTCTGCATCTAGACATGGGTAGGAACTGCGTTCCTAATGGGAAATGATTGGCAGTGCTTGGGAATAGGTGGTGTCCTGCTGATTTGAGTCCTAGGTTGGGCTGGTTCTTCAGAAGCACTGCACAGCTCAGATGGCAGCATGTCTGACTGCAGAGTAGTAACACTCTCAGGAAGTTTTCTGGAAAAAGATGAAGGTGCTGAAGCAGATGGTTAAGTAATGATCCATTTTCATGGTGTTTCTGTGAAATGTGAGCACTGAAATCTAGATTCCCTAAGTTACCTCACATCTGAATGCAAATGCTGCCCATATCTCTTACAGCAGATCTAATGGGCCACTCAAAAGATGAGATAATTTTTAGTGATAATTCTGTATTTGGTGACCTTAAATCTGAGATATATGCTTTTAAAAAATCCTGCCTTTATGTCTACGTTAATCATGAATATTTAAAATCAGGGTGGAACAAAAGCTAGAATAGTTCTATTACTGGGATGGATTAAAGGGCATTATAGGAGCCTTTACCATAATATCTGAAATTTTTATTGTTAGCAACATTTGAAAATTAGTATTATTCTGGAGCAAGTTCTTAGACAAAGGAAAACAGTTCACTACTTCCCCAGCTGTTCTTATAAAGAACAATTTTACTTGGCATGAATATAGATTTAAAGAGACCTTCTTTTATTCTCCTTAGTAACGAACTTAAATCTTAAATTCAAAGAATATTGCTGCTCTTGTGGGTTCAGATGGACGTGTTAATCCTCAGATCCCTTGCATTAACAGGTAGGGCCCAAGTCTAGATCTTGTGAAGGTTAGCTTCTCTTCCACCTTCTTGCTTGTTTTGTGATCTTGCTGCTTCTGCTGCTGGCTATTGTTTTTGTAAATCTCAAGATTTCTCTGATTCAGAGGACTTTGTCATCACTTAGAGCAATATATGTAGGATGCTGCATATGTTTATGGAATTATTTGGAAAATAATAATTGGAACACTACTGTTGGATTCCATGAAGGAAGAATATTAACTGTCAGCTGTTAAGTTCAAAGTGGATTTACAGAATCCAACTATCCAACTAAATTCTGCAACCTTGGAAAATGCTATTTATGTAGTGGGAACTTGAACAGAGGTTTGATTTGATGTCCTGTATGGTTCTGGACAAATCCTAATGAGTCTATTTGACCCTAAAATTGCTGGCAACCTGCATGTGACAATACATTTCTAAAGTCACTCAGGAAGAATATGGGTGGAATTTACCGAGGTATAAGGTACAGACTTTTGTCTTCACTCTGTGTAAGTCCTTCCATCTTCCTCATTTTAAGGGAGAAATATTGGGAAGGATAGAATGATGATTTCATACTGTGGATAAGTTAACTGATTTTTGGGAAAGCACATCATTGAATTCTGCCTCATGTGAATACCAGTTTTGCAGCAAAGTACATGTCTGTGTGCTGTTAAGAACTCGATGACAACACACAGTTCATGATTAGCCTTGCTGCTTGTGATCACAAAGTGAAATTTCATCTTTCACATTTAAAAAATGCAGCTCATATTCTTCTGTTGAACAAGAAATTATGTTAAATACTCAAAATGGCACAATGGCCACTTCATTGATAACCTTCTTCAATAAAACTTGACAGTTATGGTGACCTGCATGCAGCACATGGCACCTCAATGAAGGCCATTAGAAAAAAAGACAAGGATTCTGGGTTTAGATACCATTTTGCTTATGAAAAAGAGGTTTGGGAAATTAGTGGTCATGACCAAACTTTACACAGAGCTGATTAAGCAATGATTAAAACTGATGCTTTAACTGACAGACATAAAATCTTATATATGTCTGCTGTTCCTCTTCACTTGCTTGTAAACACTGAGATTTTTTTTTTTTGCAATTACATACAGTATTAGTACTTGTTACACATGACATTGTATTTACTACTTAAACAGTTGCATATCCTAGGTTGTATTCTGTTTCTAAACAGAAAACCTGTTGGAAAGTCAGCGATGGCAGTTTCTGCTACATGGACTTGTAGCAGATGATTCAGTTTAGCCCTTTTTGGAAGTAAACACGAGCACCTAAGTGCTCCAGCTTGGGAAGACTATATCACATTTAGCGTAAAAAAAAAAAACACAACATTTTTTAATGCAGCTTTCTTTAAAACTGACTTTGCAATGCAAGCTTTCTGTAACTATCTAATATATCTGCTTACTTCTGTCCACTGTTTATTTCATCAATACAGAAACAGTAGGGCTTGGCTTCTTACATTTAATATTGATGCTGATATTTATGCAAAGGAGTGGCTTTTCTAGTTCTTGGTTTGTACACAGGTTTTTAATGCATTGAACGTTACCAGTGCATTCAGGTACCACGTAAGAAAAATCATTCTTCTTCACAAAAAAAGGTCATACTGAAATAACTAGCTAGCTCTTAACAAGCACTGATTCCTGGTCTTTGACAAGATGCTTCCTAACTGTAGCGGCATGTATTTATTGCTTGGATACTTTTATTGAACTATTAGGTATAGGCCTGTAATTTAGGCAATTCAAATTCCCTGTGAAATAGGTAAGAAACTTCCAGGTTTATCTGGCACACAAACATTTGAGCCAACAGGTACGCACAAACTGTATGACATGCATTTTGTTGCTCAGTTTCTCAAACTACTGAGCAGTTTCCTGAGATCTGTTGTGTTTCCCCCACCCCTGTAATTACACTTCGAACCAGTAAAGTAACTTCCATCTGGGTAAAGCCCTGATACCTGCCTGCTGTGTTGGGGTTAGAAGTACAGTCACTGTAGGTGACTAAGCTATATTTTGAACTATGCTTTCCAAAGGGGATGATAATCTAGTTCCAGTACAACTAACACACAATACTTTATTGCTACCAGCCTCCACCAGCACAATCAAAGCAAGTGCATGAGCTGTCAGTGAAGAGTTGTTCCTTTACATTATTTGGATAGCAATACTGACAGGTAGTACTGATGCAGTCATTGTGTTTTCAGCACAGTCATCTTCCTTATAAACGGCTCATCAATGAGACAGACTACTCCATGTATTGCCATTCCTCTTTAGCTGCTGGAGCCCATCCTCATGGCACAGGATTTAGCATAATCCCTTGGCTGACGTTTACTGTTCAGACCTGTGTACTTATGCCCATGTCAGCCTCAGTAGTGGGATGCACAGAGAACCATTTGCTCCATGCACAGTGTGTGGTCATATTGGTACATTTAAAAACAAATTGTGGCCTATATGCTTGTTGTGAATTAGTGGGAAATTGCGTAGCAGTGCAAAGCATGTCACTGGGGGAAACAGGATCTGGAGCTGTCCTAGAAATGCCTTCAGTGATCTGACAAGCAAACTAACTAGAGGCCTGTCAGGAGCTGTATTTGGGTGTCTGGCTTTAGGAGGAGTCTCTGAACGCATTGGGCATATGTATTTTGTGATTAATCAGGGAAACAGATATGTCACTTCCAGTTTCAGCTGAATATAGATGCAACCACTGCTTACAAAATTCAATAGTGTTTACTAGGCTGTAAATTATCAGAAGGGAGGGACTTTCTGGCATGGTAATGGCATGCTCAAAGTGAATTAAAGAGGCTTTACAGCTCCTTTAGTGCTCAGTGGGATGATTCAAACTGATTTGTTACTTATGAATGTAAAATTAATCTGTTTACCTTTCCAGGAGTCTAATTTAGTTCCTTGATAAAAATGAAATACTCCAAGTCTCATTTTGTGATGTGGACTAGTGTTTCTTTTTGAAACACAGCATGCAGCTAAGTAGTCTGGATGGGATTGCAGATTCTTTGAAGATAAGTTGATGGTGATTATGGTGAAATGTATGTTTATTCAGCTTGGCTCATTCTGAATGCTTCATATATAAATTCTGATACTTCCAGTGATGCTGGTGGCTGAGGTGTCTCTGATCAACATGCAGGTTGTGCTAATGACTTATTTCAAGGTGCTTTTTTCTGAGGGTTAATTGTAAAAGCTCTCAAAACTGACTACAAACTGACAACTTTTTAATGTTAAATAGGAGATTGTGGATTTTAAGGTGGAAATGAAAGAAATCTCAAGTGCCAGGCTCACTAAAATAAAAATCTTTTTCATATGTTGAAGGCATGTCAAAATTAGTAACTTGTAGATGCAGAAAAGGGGAGTGATGGGCTTGGTTGATGAGGTGAGAAGTGGTAAGGAGGTGTGATCATTTCTGTATGAAGACCTACAAGGAAGCAAAATGGAATTTTAAAGACAAAAAGAAGGGCAATGACAGAAAACTGTAAGAAGCATTACAAAGTTTGATAAAGATGGTGGTGCCAAGTGAAGAAACCTTATTTTGCTACAGAAATTCCTTGAGACAAATTCCAAGTGTCTCATAATAAACAAGGAAGATGTGTATTCCTTGGTTTTTCTGTTGTGAACAAGTTGCAGAGAGATCTGGTCTTTAGAATAGCAAAATTATGACTAATATTAGCTGAGTGTTGTCTCAAAGATGCATGGAAAACCAGTAGTTAAACAATGTTATCTAAAAATGCTAATTTTTAAATACTGTCACCATTTAGCACTGTTAATTATTGATTATCTCAGTGGAAACACATGATTAATTGATTCTATGCTTTTGTCTTCTATTAGTTTTTAGGTGCCAAAATTTACATCTCTCCCTATTGTAAAATACCCCATCTCTGTCCTTTTTTACCTCATACCTATGAAATACAGCCATCAGAAGAGAAATTCTTGTCATAGGCAATGATGAGACTTGATGGAGTCCACAAAAATCACACTAAATGTCTGATTAGAAAATACAGTGTTTACCTTGTTTATTGAACTCTACCATGTTTTATGGAACTTAACGTAGGATTGCCACTCTAGTATTTCAGTGCTCTTCATGACTACATGTCCTAGTGCAACCCCTCTGTTCTGGGTTCTTTCTTGCTGTGCTAGCTGTGCACAGCGACACTCATCAGTCCTGTTGAAGGATTTCATCACATCAACTAAATTGATGTAACCAAACTTGAGAACAGAGGGTTGTGATTTTTGGACAGTCTTATGCTTTCATGTTGGACAAAGCAAGGAGTTTCAGTCTGTCGATTGTTTGAATGTGCCACTCTGGGTGGCACTTTAACCACTGCTTGATCCTTGTATCTTATGACCCCTGTATCCCACCAAACAGTATGATTAACTTCAAAGAGTCTTCATGAGCTTGCAGAGTGATGTTTTTTCCCATCTGTGCCTCTGCAATAGCCCCTAAGTGGCCCCATCCGATTTGTCATAATTCTCCTCTTGTTTAGCCAGCATCAGTCAGTCTAATTAGTTATTTGTGAGGGGCATTAACAGCCCCTCTCACAAAATGAGAAATGTTTTGCAAAAGAAAATACTCAACTTTAGATGTCAGAATGTCCATGAACTAACTTGATTGCGTTTGTGAAATGTGTCAAGGAACACATGCCAGATGGGAATAGACTTGCATTCTGAAGATTGCAGTAGGTTTGAAAATCATGTCCCATCTGGAGCCTTCCTCATCCTCCTCCTCCTCAGTGCCCCTGGAATGGAGAGTGCTGCTGGGCCTGCCTGTAAAGCAGAGTATGGAGTCCTGGCATCCCTCTGGATGGCATCCTGTCCCTCTGGCCTATCAACTGCACCCCAGCTTGGTATCATCTGTAGACTTGTTGAGGGTGCACTCAGTGGCATTGTCAATATTATTAATGAAGATATTAAGCAACAGTGGTCCAAGCACAGACCCTTGAGGGACACCACTCATCACCTTTCTCCATCTAGACATTGAGTTGTTGACCATCACTCTCTGGATGTGACCGTCTAGCCAGTTCTTCATCCACTGAACAGTCCACCCATCAGCCCATAATTCTCTAACCTAGAGATAAGGATGTTGTGGGGGACTGTGTCAAAAGCCTTGGAGAAATCCACATAGATGACATCCATAGATCTACCCTTGTTGACTGATGCAGTCACTTCATTGTAGAAGGCCACTAGGTTGGCCAGGCAGGACTTGCTAGTAAATCCATGCTGACTACCTAGGATTACCTCCCTGTCCTCCATATGCCTTCATTCCTGTTGTTTCTGTTTGTGTTGCAAGTGTAGCAAAGATGCTTTTCCATGCTGTAGAATAGAGGGAAATGAGTATTTTTAGTACATTTCCTGCCTGTTTCTTATTCCAGATGCAGTTTAGCATACTGCATGTAAGGGATGTTTCATGAATGTTAACATCTAGACTACTTCTGAAAATGTCTCATTATCCTGTCATTCCAGGGTTCTTTGTTCATAGAATAAAACCTGACATTAGAAGGTTTTTTTCTGTTTGCTGCTTGTTAACACTTTCAGTGGAAAACAGCTATACATCTTAAACTTAATTGTCTAGTCATAAAGATAGAAGAACTCCTCTCTTGATTTCCTTCACAATGATGTTTGGAAAGAGCAAAATCCAGAAATAAAATATAACTTTGGATCAATTTTTGCTATCATGATTACTTAGTACTTTCATGACAGATAAATATCTATTGTAAAATTCAACCAAACATAGTTTAGCTGCTCTTAAGTCATGGAAAACTGATGATGACTTCTCTTCAATCTTGTTACTTAAAAAAAAAATAAAAAAGCTGAAAGTTAATTCAGAGATACCTTTATTCCTGGAATAACTTAATAATTGAAGGGAAAAGTGAGAAGTTAAAGCTGAATACTTCTCCTTGGTAATAAGCTTTTTGTTACGTCATCTGACTCCTAAAGCCCACACTTGATTGATGATATGAAAATGAGCTTTTGAAGGTTAAGTGGAAGGACAGAAAAATGAAAAGCGTGGAGCAATGGATCTTCATGCAGCTATTGGAGGAATTTTCATAGTTGGTGCTAAATGCTTGATGTGATATTTTAATACTTTGGCTGGTTGCCTACCTGCAGAACTTGAGCAGCATGTGATAGCTAGGGGCATAAGAGAACAGGGATTTCTTAAAACCCCACAGAATTGTAGGAATGAAAGCAAATCCAATTTTTTTTTCTTTTTTTTTTAAATGAGGTTAACATTACTTTGTACATGTCTTTTTTGGTTTTTTTACTCTTCAGTGCAATCAGCATTTTTGTTGGTTTGTTTTTGTTTTTTTCCTTAGTCTAGAATATAAGACCTAATTTTAAGTGGAATCTATTTTATTCCAAATATAGGAGTTTGCATCTTAACTGTAATTCATTGTGTTCTGTTTTGATCAGGACTTTGAGGGCACATTGACTCTGCTCATTAGAGTTTAGCAGGAATACCTTTAGCATCTTGGGAACCCTGGAAAGCAGCACTGCTAGACTGCAAGCTGTTCTGTGCAGTTAGGAGGCAGTTGGTTTTGGCAGAGGTTTGGTATCGTGGGGACAAGCAACTAGTGAGATGCTACCTGGATAGCAGGATGAAATGCCAGCACTACAGGTGTAATTGTGACTCACGTCTAAATAAGCTGAATTTTACTGCAGAATCTTTTGCACTGTTGTCCTGTACTTTCTCTGAAGAATGTGCATACATTTTCATGTTTCAGTTTTTACTTCCTCTAAATTGTGAGAAAGGAAAACATGAGGTTTTGCTGTTGATTTCGACATTGAGCATGTCTAATAAGACCCATCTGATTTCATTGTATTACAGATTAATATGATCCGTTGCTTTTTTGAAGGAAAATGAGTGGACCCCATCATTCAGATTTGCACTGTATTCTCAGAAATACTAATGAAACTAGGGAATTAACTTCTCTCTACTATAGATACTTCAAATTTGCTCTGGAAATCACACACACTAAAAAAATAATAAATAAATTAAGACATCTGTCATGCAGTGAAGTTAACACTGCTGTACCAAAGCAATTTCTTTCATTAATCTTGTACATTTTAAATTATTATGTTAAAGCCTTCTCTGCCTAATGTTAGTCATCTGAAGATGTGATGAGACAATAGACAGTTCTTGGATTCTGAGTGCTTTTGCATTTTCTGTGCTTTGTAATATGGTGAAGACCAACGAGGGTTGTGAAGGGATTGTTCCTAGTGCAAGATACTGAGGGCAGAATCTGTGTGATGTGCTTAAAGTACACTAACTGAGTTTGTGGACAGCTTTATTAGTAACACACTTTGTAATGTCTTTGAGGTGGATATTTGTGTGTTTATGTAAAAAATATTGATCAGAGCATGATGCAATGAACGTAATGAATAAGTGTAATATGAATGCCAAGAAGGCAAGCAGGACAAAGAAGAGTGTCAGAGACAAGTATTTAGGGGACAGCTGTTTAAGGGAATCTTGTTCCTGATATTTTGTAGGGTTTCACAGGCAGTGAATTGCCTGAGCAGAAATGCTAGTGAAATAGATTGGAAAAGTGTGTTTTCTAAGATGAGGTAAGTGCCAAGGAAGAGTTGGTTGGGTCAAGTAAGTGACTTACAATGAGGCAAGAATGTGGGTGTGAGAGACAGATCAGAGACAGGTCACTTGTGTCTTGGTCTAAGACTTGTTCATTCTCCAGTGTCTGGGACTGCCATCCCAATGCCGTGTCCTGCCACCACCGTTTACTGTCCCGTCCTGGCAGTAAACTCATTGTGCCTGGCTTTTCTTATTCTCTGTGGAGACTGGGAACATGGGCACTGATTTGTTCTTTGCAACTCTGACAGCTTCCATGCTGTTGATGTTACTGAGTTTATGAGACTGTAATCTCTGTGCTGTGATACAGTTCATTTTAAATCTGTGTCACGGAGGAAGCTCTTTACTATTCTAAAGTTTACCAATAGCTACTTCATTGGTCTCTTATGAAGGAGGCTCAGACAGAAGAGGAATGAGTTTAAATGCACTTTCTCATTTCTCTTCATAATTATTTTTTTCTGTGGTTTTTTTGTTTGTTTGTTTGTTTTGTTTAATAGCAAGAGCCTTATTTCCCAAGGTATGATAATCCTAGCTGTTGTGATTTTATATGATGACTATAAATTTTAAGTGTTGTCTGCAATTGTCTTACAAGTGCCTGCTTGTAAGATACTCCTCTGCTTTTCTTTTCTCTCATCCTCCTCTGGAAGGTCTCATGTATGGGATTCCTGAGCATTTAGTTGAGATTGGCAAATACACTGGTTCATTTTTTTCCTGAACGGACTATTTTATAGGATTACATTGTTATAAAGATGCCATGTGTGAATGTGCTAAAATCCTACCAGAAGGAACTGATTTCAGAAATGTCTTCTGCCCAACATTTTGAAGTTAGGTGCTTTCCTGACTTGCCCCCTGTGTCATACAGAAGCTTTTATTCATTGAAATATATAATCATAAGTAGACAGTTTTTCTACCAGTGAAAGTCTATAATTTCTGAATTTATTAAAGCTCTGTCTGCTTACAGTTGTCAAATTTAGCCTAGCTTTTAAAAAAACTGTATTCTCTGCACTTAGCTGTATAGATATGTATTTTACATATACTTCTTAGCTCATAGTAAAAGTCTTTTTTTTTTAAAGCTTAGTATTTTAAGGTATGCAATTATAGTGCAACTGTTCCTCCATCTTCTCTCTTCTTGAATAGCTCTCAAAGTTCAACTAGTTTTTATAGGGTCACTGACATTTTAAAGGTACTGGTTTTCTGAGAATTGTATGAAAATAAAGAGCCAGGTCAAAAAGGGAGCTTGCTGAGAGAGGAAGAGCTCGATTCCTAGTAGTCACAGAGGAATCTATTGGGTCAGATGATCTGCCCCAAAATGCAGGAAGGTTTCAGGTGGAAGTTTCCTTTTGTTAAACTCTGCATGTCGAACTGTGAGTCAGAATTTAGTTTTAGACCAATTTTTATTAATTCTGCTATTTGTACAAATTCTTTGAGAAAACAACCCAAACAGAATTTGGTAAAGAAGAGGAAAAGGGATTACCATCATCTCCAACAGCTCCTTATTTGAAGGAACAGAGTGTGGGACTGTGTGATATGCTGTCTCTTTTGGATGATACAGATCGATGCAGGTGTAAAATTGGATGAATATGAATTTCTCTGTCACATTTCCACTGGAACGGCTACCGTGGTGTTTCTGTTAGGTCTAACTGTCTGCCTTCACACCAGTGCCCTGAAGTCTTTTCCTACAGGTTGTTTTCTAGGGACTTTTGTATGAACTTATCACAGAATTATTTCATGTAGTCAACAGCTTTGGCAGTATCTTAGGAGTATGTTGTGATTTCCCATTCTCCACTGACTGAAGTTACAAAGTCAATTTGAATTCTAAACCCAGCAATGACTTAGTCCATTTAGCGCTAGTGTTTAAGAGGGAAGTCCAGCAGTGACTTTTCTTATTTATATATCCTTTAATGTTAGAAGCTGTTTCATTGATTCAGTGGAGGGTTGCCATTATCTTCTAAAGGTATTTGACGTGTAAGGAACTTAAAAAAATCTGATGTGTGAATGATTCTTCAGTATTTTCAAAGCCTGATCTGTGATTTTATAGAATGTGAATTACTTCAAACCATGTTCTGTATTTCTACCATCTTTGAAATTCTTTGTTCATGTTTAAGACTATAAATAATAAGCAAAGAACATGGATGAAGAAACATAAATACTGCAGTGCCGGCAAAGGTGAAGGGGAAAGGGCAGAGTTTATGGGCTAGGGTTTGAACCTCTTTTTCTGAAAAAATAGGCAATACTGGGTATCAAAATGTCCGTTGTAGGTTTATAAAAAATAAATATTAAAAACATAGGTAACAACTTAGCCTTGGAATAGCAAAGCGTTGAAGCCGGTGAAGCTGATTAAGCCAGCAGGCCTAGCACCCATCTTGTGGCACATCAGCAAGGCCTTGTCTCCTGATCACCCATGAGAAAACACTAATTTCATAGAAATGTAAATATGAGCAGATCACTAAATGATTTCCTTCTGACTTCCTGTAAATGTCCATTAAGTACTGTGCGATATCTGATTTCAAGCTGAAACACTTTAATTGGTCAAAACTTCAGATCCTTGAAAATCTAACAGAGTATGTAATGATGTTTCTGGAAAAGGTAAATGTATCTTTTAGTTAACATTATAAGTTTAATGAAAGGTTCTAGATAATTTTTCTCCCTTCAGATCCTAAAAAAAATGATGGTATGATTTGTGATGGTATGCTAACTTAGAAGTGGTTAAAGATCTAGTACTAAAAGCTGATTTCTATATGGGAATTAAATGGTTTAGAAGAAAGCTTGAATGCACTGCTCTGTGCAGTATTATATAGCTGCAGAACATATTCTATAAAAGAAACCATTGGAATTTATAGATAAATAGATGCATAGACACATAACTTCTAACTAGAGACAGAAAACGTAACCAAGCTTTTTAGGAACAACTTCTAATTTTTTGCTGAATTTGAGTAAACCTGACTCAAACCCAAAATTGATAGTAGTATGGGAGAGATTTTGATCTGGTTGCTCAACTGTAACTTTGACTTTACTATCTCTAAGCTTGTTTGGAGACATTAAAGTTGTTACTATATGTATGTAATATAGAAAGCAAAATATTAATATGTATGTAATTTCACAAGTATGCTGAGTATGTTTTATTCGAGTACTTGTTAATTTTAGTTTTTGTGCCTGGTGGCAGTTGTCAGTCACTTCCTGCCCAGAAAAAAGATTTTTATTTCATAACAGTTTCCATACAACATGAAGCCAATGCAATACTGCCCTATAAGCTACTGTATACAGTATCTATCAGACTTCAGAGCATTTTTAGAAATAAAATTCAGTGGTTTTCTGTTGCCTTGAATTGTCTTTGTAGTGCTTGTTGAGTCAGACTCCTGAGAAAACATTGGTCGTGTTTGGATGCCATAGTTGACAAATTAGTTTTGGCTCTAGCTCAACTTTAACCACTCTTCTCATTTATTTTCAGGGATCTCTCCTTAAGCTGCTTAAGGTAACAAAAGCTTGCTACAGCTTTAAAAACAAGCTAGGGAAAGTATTTTTTTAAGACCGTAGCAGGGCACTGGGAGAAAGCTGTAGTCTTGATCTGCTGTCATTTTGAAAAAGCAAAAAGGTCTTTGTCCTGTTCTAAACCTGAGGATAATCAGCCTGAGAGATCATGCAGGGGATTCATGTTGTCTGATGTGGAGAGAAGCTACCTTGAATGACAGATATTGTTGAGGCTCAGAACTTACTGAGTGCAAAATTACTGCCTGCAAAAATGCGTGTGATGCCTGCTGAGGGAGTTTGCAGTCCTTAGGACTGATGCAGCATGTGTGCTGAGCATGCAGGCTGCCACGTGGCAGGTTCTGCTGGGCCTGTAGCTGTAATGGGCTTAGGGCAGCACACTTTTTCTCCAGTCTCCACTGTGGATAGGAAATTTGGAGTGTGGTTGTACTCCAGTTCTAAGCAGAAGGATGTTGTCCTGGTTTTGGGTGCACAGGGCATCATCATCCTCTGAAGTTATTGTGACTGAAATCTGAAGGGTGGGATCTTGCTCTGTTTGCAACTCGTAAATGTGATGAAAAGGACTTCCAAGGCATGTTTTATTTGACTTGTCTTGAAAACAGTCTTAAGTGGACGCTAATGTGCATCTAAGCTAGTAAGTCGGGATAATGCACTTTGAAGTTTTTAAGATCCATACTGGGAGAAATAGAAATTGGTGAAATGATTGACATAAATATTCATTCTCATAGACTTTTCATTACTTGATAGATACTTTATAGTTATCAAAGCTGACCTGAGTAGGAGGACTCCATCATACCGGCCCTGCTTATTCATCCCTTGTTGTTTTACAGGTTGGGGAAAATAGCTCTACTTAGAGATTTAAAACTTCTGGGTTTAAATTTGAATGCTTCAGGGATACAATATAAAGTTTTGGGTCTTTTTATTGTTCTTATTGGAGTGAGAGAATGTCATGCCCAACAAAACCATTCTGATTCAGGGAATTTAATTCAACATACTTTATTGTCAGTGAGGAAGAAGACAAGCAAATAAACACAAAAAGCCCACCTCATCTTCCCTGTGGAGACCTCTCTAACTCCTTCCTTATTACACATCCCTTTATCACAGGTGGCACTTAGAAAATGATGGTCTGTGACTATGGTGGCTCCTTACATTTGTTTGTTTTATTTTGTACTCAATTCCTCCATGGGCCACAGTCTCCTCAGCATTATGTCTGCTGTCTGTTCCTGCTTGGGTAGCTTTTTGCTCCAGCCCCAGCTCAGGTGTCATCGCCTGTGTCTCTTTTTTCTCCAGTCCCAAACCTGGTCTGTTCTTTTGTCTGCACAGGGTATTCTCTGACCTCATCCCCCACGGTGCAGCACCCTCCCTACTAAAATCCTGTCAATTTAGCCCAGTATGCAGGGGGAAGGGAGAGAGGTGCGTAATTTTGAGAATTTTTTTTTTTTTTGCATCATTTAACTCACCATGAAGTGAGGCAAGCAGGACATCAACTAATATTCATACCTTCTTTTCAGTGGCCTCACTGTTTTTTCAGTAACTATGACAACAGAATCTTAGCCTTGAGAAGTTGTAGATACTGTGGCAATGAAAATAACTTTGAAGTCATGGTAGACAACAGTGTGGGGAAAGAAAGAGCCCTAATGTTGGCATGATCTGGAAGTAGCAGACACACCAAAGAATAGATACTTTTTCTTAAAAAGACAAGTATTGATGATGGATTAACAAGGAAAGTTCTTTCTAACTTTCTGTACTAACTTAAGGTCCTTTTTTGAAAGCTTTAATTAGTCTAACATATGGAAAAATTAAGCCCTAGGTTCTTATACTCAGTAGTCTGCATTTTTTTTTAAAAGGATGTGTTAAGATGTCAGAATGGTTGAAAACACTATTCTTTCAACTGTTAGGACACAGGCTTTTCTCTTAAGCTTAGCCTAGAACTGATCACATATCACTGACTGGATTTCTCTCAGTGATGAAAAAAAATGGTGTGACTCTACCTGCTTAAGTGGTATTTGCTGTGCTTCCTTCATCCCCACCTTGCCACTCAAGTCCAGGAGGACATAATCCTTAGTTTATCTTAGTCTGTGTTTGATGATTGTCATGTTGTAGTCTAAGACAATTAAGAACAGCAGCATGTTTGCCGTAACATTTCTGCCAATACCTGAGTGGACATTTCTCATAGTCAAACTGTGTTACTATGTCATTCTATTTGTTAAGCATCAGGATATTTGTGGAAAAAATGATTGAGTTCTCTTTGTAATTAGTGATGAGTTCTTGTCTTAGTTCCTATTAGTGTCTTTAATGGTATGAAAAATGACAAAAGAAAGCTAAAGGAGTAAGGGGAGAAAGGGAAGAGTTAGGGACCAATAGGGGGTTTCATACAGGATTTTTTATTTTTTTTTTTTATATTTAAAGCTGTTCTCCCTACCTCAATTCTATATAGGCAAAAATAGGTATTTTAATTTATATAT
>JANHFX010022387.1:0-32485 GCA_027560015.1 Chloroceryle amazona | reverse complement strand
TTTTTCTTGTTTGCTAAGCCAACATCCTAGTTTATTTAATGTTGCTAAAGCTTTTGCTAAAGCTATGCTAGGTGCTAAATGAAAGCAACTCTTTTACCAAGCGAACAGAAATCAATGCTATTGTTACACTGTGACCTAGAAGAAAGATTCTCGGGAGTAGAAAGAGACAAACAGAAGACATCTTGCTCAGACATTAGTTTTTGGTTGAGTAGCAACCCAGGCACTCAGCACTCTCTCCAGCATTACCCTGATCCAGAGCCTGTAGACAGTGACTCTTTCCATGGTTTCACCCATCACAATACTTCTCCTGTAAGCAAACACATATTTCCCATTCCAGTCAGTTTAACCTCTGCAGGACCTTCCCATTCACCTGTCTGGAGATTTCTGAACTGTACCAATATTTGTTCCTGTTTTTCTTGTCCCGCTTTCAAGGCAGCACATGAATTATAATTGGAGGATCCTGTCTATCCCCAGTAAGACAAAGATAATTTAATACATACACTGCCTTTGCTAATCTTTCTGCTGGGGTATTAGGCGCTCCCCCTTTTTGTTTTAAGAGCAAATTCTTGAGTGTCTGATGGACACGCTCAACCATGGCCTGGCCTGTAGGCGAATGTGGAATCCCTGTAACGTGTTGAATTCCCCATGTGGAACAAAAATGATGAAAACGATGTGACACAGAGGCTGGCCCATTACCCGTTTTGATAGAGGACGGCACACCAAGCACTGCAAGAGCACTCTGCAGATGCTTCTCCACATGTTTAACAGCTTCCCCACTTTGTGCCGTTGCCCAAACGGCCATGGAGAAGGTGCCTATAGCAACATGGACATGTTTTAAGCATCCGAGTTCAGATCTACGTGTTATGTCCCTTTGCCAGATTTGTAGGGGTTGTAGGCCCTTGGGGCTGACCCCGACTCCTATCCCAACAGCTACCTTTTGACAGTCGGGACAAGATTTTATTCTGCCTTGAGCATCGGTTAGAGACAGGTGGAATTGTCGAACCAGCATCTTTGCAGATTGGTGGAAAAAGGCACGGGATGTTTTTGCTTGCTCAAAGCTGTTGACTGGTGGTCCTGCCCATGCAGGAGCTACCAGGTGATCAGCTTGGCCATCACCAATCGCTCATCCAAAGTTTGATAGATGACTTCTAATATGGGTTATAAAATACGTATGACTTCTACTGCTGAGTGTAAGCAGCAGCTCTAGAATACGCAGTGGGCTACGGCCAAGGGGTATCCACTGCATGATTGGGGCGAGTGGCCATTGCCGATCGCCTGCAGAATTTACGATCATCAATTTTATTGGATAGTTTGGATGCAGACGAGACGCATGATTATTCCTGATTTTATCACTAATTTGATTCAAAGCCCTTTGCTTGTTAGGTCCCAGGCGGTGTCTTTTGTCTGCCTGTGTTGAAGAACCCAAAAGCTGAATTCAGGGCTTCAAGTCATCGTTGGTGATTCCACATCTATTTCTTACCCACTGAATGTCACCAGCCAGCTTTTGAACATCACTGAGGGTATTCATTTCTCTTCTAATGTCTATCTTTTGAGGTTTTACCATTCCCCCAGCAATAATCCAGCCTAAATATTTCCAAGGAGTTTGCTGTTGCGTTTTTTGTAAAGGTATTTGAAGGCCTCGATTTTGCAGTTCGCTTTTTAAATTCCCTAATATGGTTTCCTTTTGTACCTTTTCCTTTTAGTCTAGAACTTCTTTAAACGTTCCCTCCACCCCCCCCAGGAGCTGCCGGGGCGGCCCCCGCGCTGAGGGAGGCGCCTCCCGGGGGCGGGGGAAACGGAGCCGGTGGCGGCGGGGCCTGGCGGGAGAAGCGGAGCCGGTGGCGGGCCCTTGGGTGGGGATCGGCGTCTGCCCGTTGCCGTGGCCGCTCGGGCGGGGAGGCAGCGGGGGCTCTGCTGCCTCTGCCGTGGCCCGGGGCTGGAGGGGCTTTTCCTCAGCCGGGTTCTCAGTCGCGGGGTGGCCGCGGCCTGTCCCTCCCCTCAGGCCGTGGGGGAAGGCCCCTCGGGGGATGCCAGTACCCCCCGCGTCGCCAGGCCTTGAGGCGGTGGCCGAGCTCCTCCCCGAGGCCTAGCAAAGGGCGCCTGGGGCTGTTTTTAGATGTTCCCGGCTCTTTTGCCCGGCCCCGGGGAGCTGGACGTAACCGGGGCCTGAGCTCCCCCAACCCTCTGCCAGGGGCTTGGGCCTGTGGGAGCTCGGGTGGCACTGCAGGAGAAAAGAGCCAGGTGCTGGTTTGGTCAAGACCTTGGTCACATCTCTGGATGTTTCAGTGAGAAATCTCTCCGTGGATGTTAGACACGTTTACACAAGAGCAGAAGGGGTATGCTGAGGTTTCTGTTTTCGGGAGACCACACATTGGGGATGTTTTTAAAGTCTGGCCGCAGAGTTGTTGTGTTTTTAATTCTAAACCAAAGCGTAATCTGGATGTACCTTTTGTTTGTTTGCGTTCTGTCTTGCTTATCTTTCAGAGGAAAACATGCTCAGTGCAACAGCGCAGTGAGTTAGAATTGTTTAGGTTGGAAAAAACCTTTTAAGATCATCCAGTCCACCCATTAACCCCACTCTACCAAGTCCACTGCTAAACCATCTCCCTGAGCACCACATCTGCACGACTTCCGAATGCGCCAGGGATGCCGATTCAACTGCTTCCCTGGGCAGCCTGTTCCAGTGCTTGACAACCTTTGCAGTGAAGAATTTTTTCCTAATATCAGATGTAAAAAGCATACAGGGGAGTATGCCTGCGCCTAAACTCAGGTGGATCATCTTCTCTGGTTATAGAGAAGGGAGTTTTGTTTGTATTTTGATCTATCCCAATTACAGCACCAGTATTCCAGGGCTTCGCTGCAGATGGTGGCACAGACGTTGCTCCGTGACTCTGTGTAGCACATGCAAACATTTGATGGTTTTGTCCTGCTAACAAGGACAAAAAGAACAAAAGGGCTAAACAAGTGCTAGCAAAGAATAGTTATATTTAATAGTTATATTTTAAGCCTTTGCCCTTAGTTCACCTCCACTGTTCTTAACATTGTCAGGTCTCTATAGCTTGGTGGTATCTCTTCATTTGGAATTTCCTTGTTTTAAGGTCGGCCCTTGAGTCTTATTTTATTTTTTTTTTCTTATTGTTCATGCAATCTTACTGCAAACAGGAAAAAAAAAGAATTTAAAATGCTGGAAAATACTAATTGCTCAGAGAGGGATTATTGCCCAGGACTGTCAGGTTTCAGAGTAATAGAAACATCTTCCTTGTGTCAGTGTAGCCATGGCTGTTTCCTTCACTTGCTGCCGTGGTTATTCTGGCTTTGGTGCCAGCACTGTGAGTGGATTCATGAAGTGTAGGAAAGTAAAGCTCTTGTTGCCCTGGAGAAGTTGAAGACACAACCTCAGGAGAATCTCCAACTTCCATGATAACCTACAGAAGAGCTGTAACCTTGTTTGGCACTCCTGCCAATCCCAGGTGACGTGCAGTAATGTGCTTGAGTCCCCAAATACTGTTGCACATCTGGCCTGTAATCTACAGGGCACAAGCAGTGGGGATCCCTGCACGCCAGCTGCCTCTGAAGGCATTCTGGTGCTGGATGACTCTTCCCACTGGTTTTGGTAACCATTTAGGTGATCACAGACTCAAATCCACCGTGGATGTAGCATTGACCATTTAACTGTTTGTTTGTCTTTTTAACTGAATCTTTAGGGGCTTTTTTTTGTTTGTTTCTTTGGTGACCTTGCCTTCCCCTTTCTGTCTTAGTTCAGGAGTGACTTTTCATTGCTGACTATCTTGCAGTTGTGTTGGGTGAACGATGAAGGCAAAGAACTAACAGACGAAAGCCAACTGGTGTTACCCATCTGATTTGAAGTTCCTTTTTCTTTATATAAGCAACATGACTCAGGATGTTTTATCTCCCCTGTGAATCTCTGGATTTACATGTCGGTCTGTGTTCTGCTTTCTATCTTTTTCCTTTTTTCTTTTTTTTTTTTTGTTCGTGTGTGTGTATGTGATTCCTTACAGTTCAGCATCAAAAAGAAAATCTCTAGTGTGCAACACACAGGAGTCAGAGATAGCGTTATAAAATCGCTGTCCTGCAGTGCATGTAATCAGGAATATGCCCTGAGAGGAAGCCTTGCCTTCCCTAAGATGCTTTTTAGATTTCTTGTGTGGCAAAATATCTCCAGCGTGCCCCTGAGTGAGCAGTATCAAACGATTTTCAAAGCCCCGGTTTCTTCTTTGTGCATAAACACTGCAAAATCCAGCTCAGGGCTATGAGAATGGGAAGGTCTGAACCTTATCGGTCCCTTTGGAATGACATGTATTTAACATGTCACATCGGGAGAATGTTTATGAAATTCATGACCTTGTTTGTGCAAGTGTCCTAAACCAGTCCAGGGGTGCCTTGCACACAGCTGCAGATTCGGATCGTAAAGAGTTATCCAAGTGGTAGAAAATCTCCCCTAACAGCAGCAAACCTCACCTGGCTCACTGCAGAGTCACATTTGAATTCCCATTATTTCTGAAGTTGAATAGTCTGTTATTTTGTTCAAAATTACAACGTGGCCACGACAGGAACTTGAATGAAGCTGAGAGCAGTGGTATTTGGGAAAACCAGAATATCATGGTATTTGTGTTCCTGTTTTTTGCTGGCCTCCACACTGCCTAAGGGGGAATCTTTTTAAGAGCTGGATCTTCACATGAAGATCTGGTTTCATTTTTATTTTATGTTGGTTTTCTTTTTTCCTTTTCTACCATTTGGCAACTGATGTATTCTTAGAGGATCGCAACTTGTTTATCACGTTCTAAAGCTGGATTCTCTTGCCTGAAAGCTGAAGTGCAAATATAAATGAGAGTAGATGGAGTTCAGAAAACGCTGGAGATGAATACAAAATTGAACAGCAGCACTTCATCATAAAGCATCTTAAAATCAGGTCCTGCTGGCTAAAAACAACCACATCTTGGTACTTTAACCACATTAAGCTGAAAATTTAGAAACGAAGAAAGCAAAGAAAGAGGAGCTGTAAGCTGCTTTTAAAGCAGATTTCATTATAATACAAAGTCTAGTGTTTAGAATTAGAAGAAATACGTTTATTTTGTGTATATCTCAAGGTAAAATGAATCAATATTCAATCCACTGAATTTTAGCCCAAGAGTTTTTGTTCATTTCAATGAATAAACTAATGAAATGGCATGTAATTAAAATATGGAAGTAGTTCCATGGAGGACAGAAGCATAAATAGGTTGAAGAAGGGATTCTATGCATGAGCAGGGGATAGATCCATCAGTTACTACTGAATAATACAATGGTCTTAATGTAACGTGCAGCTCAGGAAACCTGTTAACTGGTTGTTGCCAGAAGCAAGAATGGCTGATGAGTGAGAGAATCTTTCTGTGTGCTGTAGGATCTCTGCTCTCTGTCACTGTCCATGGCTTTTCCTACTGGATGTAACCAGGACAGGACAGTGGGCTTGGTGTATGTGGAGGAGCCCACCACAAGACCTGAAGTTGTCATAAAGGGCTTTTCTTTGTCAGCTCTGTGTCCCTTAATGTGATAAAGGTCATCTGACAGAGTTTGATAATAACTCTAGTGTTGCAGGATTGAAGCGATGAAGGCTTTTGGGGTTTTGCTAATTAAAGCCAAAAAATCTTATATGCTTCAATTTAAATGAGTGGCAGTTGGCAGGTCTGAATTATGCAGCTGGAGGAGCTCCAACGCCGTCGGACTCCTAGATAGTGGCTAGTTAATTGCCTCCGGTCTGAAACTATTTTTTACCAGGCAAAACACATAATTTGGTGATGTTTGTTAGAAGCTATATTTTACTTTGAAAACCACAACAATCCTTTGTCCTCTGAGGAATGTGGAGTTGCATTTGTGGCCTTTTGATGGGGTTTTCTGTTTTAGCCTTTGTTCTTGGTTTTGCTTTGCAGGTTAATGTCTACTTTGTATGGATGGGTGCGTCGTGGGTTGGCCCCAAGCACCAGACAGCCCATATTTGTGTAAGCCCTGCAGCAGATGGGGAATCCAGTTCAGACCTTCAGTCTGTCCTCTGGTTAGAGGAAAAAAAAACAGCCGTGGTCAGTCCTCTGCAAGTAGCTATTACAAGTGGGACGCTGAAACGCAGAACCGTGTCTACTTGTTACACCCTCACTTGCCCTTGCAGGGGTCAGATGTAAAGTAGAACTTCAAAGGCTGTTTTCATCTCCACACAGTTCCCTATTACGAGAGTCACCAGCTCAGAGAAACGCCGCTGCCCCGCTCAGGACTTTATTGCCTGGTGGGTATAGCCAGGCCACCTTATACAAATGTTGATGGTGCAAACCCAAAGTGAACTTCCTCCTCCCAAATCCTTATGTTCCAAATTGCATATTCACAATGTATATTTGAATGGCCTTGTTACCCTGCTCCGATTGCTGGCAGATGCTGTACAGCTAATGGTGTCATTTCTGTTACTACATCAGTTGTTAAGTGGGCCAGAAAACAGCCTTTAAGATTAAAGTTTAATCAATCTGAGTATTTTGAGAGCGAGAGAGTAGAGACTTTATTCTTCTTGCGAATTGCAGTCTACTTTTTGAAATCCCTGGCAGAGATGGAATGTTCTGTCAGAAAATGTCTCCAGTGAGAAATAGCAGGCAAAGAATATTTTCTGTGGGATGGCATGAGCAACCTTGTGCTTTAAAGCTTGTATATTAATTGCTTGTTAATGGGCAGCTTTTGGCAGAATTTCTTTTTGGTATGGCCTCAAGAATTTTAATGGAGCATCAGTCAGAGAGTGGAGAAAATATACTTTAAAAACAATAAACAGGATATTTAGTGGTTGTGTCAGTTTGTGACATTGGCCGAATCGGTCGTGTTCTAGTTTTGGTCAATTATAAACTCTGCATTAACTTCATTAAGCATTATTTTCTTGTGACTCCAGTGCAATATGTTTTTCTAGATTTATTTCCCCCCCTGCCTGACATAAGTGTTTCAGAAAGGTTACAAGGAGAGGCAAAGGAAATGTTAAAACGCCCGTGGACATTAAGGGCTTCCTTTTCTCTGTCTTGCTCACGGGCTTCTGCAAGTGACTCCCAACGTGTTTTCAAGCTCACTGAACATTTTGTTTGTAGTGTTTTCCCAAGCAGAGAGGCTGTGACAAGCCTGAGTCTTCCAGGTACCCTTGTGCATATATGTAAATATGCACAAAATGTCCTTTTCTTTGGAAAAAAGCCCCAGTGCCTGTTTATCCTGTACTCATGAATAAAGCCAAGGGTGCTGCTGAGGTGGTTGAGTCTCAGTTTTGATTCCTGTTCTTTTTCATGGTCATTGGTTGACGTTTTCCCAAGTAGGGTATTCTTCCCAGGAAAGAAGGGAAAGGTAGCTCTGGTTAATGGTGTGCCTTCAACCACCCAAAGGTAGTGTGAGGGGAAAAAAAAGGACAACAGACCCATAAAGCAGCAGGGAAAACTGTAAAGTGCAGGAGAAGCCTTCAGCTTACCCTGAGCACAGCTGTTGGTTCAAAACAGAGTCCTCAGCACAGAAAGGATTTTCTGTACCCAACTGTTGTTTGCTGTGTCATCTCCTCTGTTGTGTTCTGGCCACCTCGCCTGAGAGGAGGAAGGGAACCCTGCATTGCTCGAATGAGCTTTAAATTCTGGCTGACAAATTGATGCGTGTTTTGGCAATCTGTAACTCAAAGGTGAGGGCACAGAGCAAGTTCTCCCTTCCCCTGCTTTGGCACGTTCCCGTTCCAGCTTGCTGAGCATCATTCCCACAGAAATGTCAGGAGTAACTTCCCCTGTAGAAGAAGGGAGAACTGGTTCTTCGTTTTCCTCACCTCCTCTAGCTTTGCACCTCGTTGCTTTTGTTTTGAAGAAGTAGCTGCAGTAACAGTAATTTTACAGGGATTGTCAGTCTTTCCTGGGGGAGAGGACCGAAGGGCTCCAGGCTGCCTTTATTTACTGTCCCATACCAGATGTTAAATGTGTTGGGAGAAACTTCAGAATCTTAAAGCAACTTAGAAGATGGTACCGCTTGCTTTAGTGGTGGTGTCTTGTTTTTAGTGAAAAGCAGCATGTCTCTGGAGCTGCTCCACTTAGCATTCAATGGCAGCCAGAAGACCGGAGCTGTTGCCCCTCACAGATGCTGCTCTTGGAAGGCTGCACGTCTTGGGTCTGGGTCCTGCACTGCCTTTACTGTCTGCCATTCAGGGCCTGTCTTGTGATGCCTTTTGCCGATGCCAATCTTTTTTTTCCCCCACGAGAGAACGTAGTTTCAGCTGAGTAGCAAAACATTGCGGAGCTTTTAGTATTGCTATATACCTAACAAAGGGATGCTAGCAAGAAACTGCAAAGTTAAACTACTCAACAGATCCTGCTTTTCACCTTTAAACACTCACCTTATTGTATAAACATCATAACTGTACACAAAGCATGCACCGCAACCTGAATTCTGCTGTGTCTTTGTCCTTCTCTACGCACGGTTACCGCTGGATTGTGTTTTCCTTAACGCCGGGAGCTCTGCGCGCTCAGCACACAAACTAGCTCTCGGAAGATCACGATTTAACAAAGGTTTTTATGCAGAGTGGAGATGAGAGAAGGTTAACATCTTCAGGCAACAAAGATAATGCTGTAGTCAAGGTCTTAATCTGCTGCAGGGCTCTCGCTCCCCGTGAAGAGGATTTTAGGTACGGTCATCAATTGTGTGTGTATCTCGCTCTGGGGGAGGGGCACCACCAGGTTAGCGAAGGTACCAAATTAATCATGGTTTTGTACAAGAGGCCTCTGGTAATCAAGGCTGGCCGTAGCACACAAGCTTTTATCCAGCACGTGGAAAAATACTTGGAAAAGAAAAAAAAAAAAACCCTTAGCATCTAGCTTTGCAGAATAAATCTACTTGTTGCATGGTACCTGTTGAAGGTTTTCCTCTAGTTTTAATGCTTGGAAGATGTTCTTAACTAGTGAAGAATATGACAGCAGAGGCTACATTTTAGCTTGAAGCTAATCCCTGAAGAAAGCTCAAAACCACATGGAAAATACAAAAGTTTGAAAGTAATCCTCCCTGACTAGATGTGTAAATGAAAATGTCTGTGCTGCTGTTTTTATTTTGAAAGGCCATTTTATAGCAAAGCTTTTAAGCTCCAAATTGACTATTGGGTATCTCTCAAATTCAAAATTAAATGCAAACCATCTACCAACCACGCCAAGGTTCACTTCACTTGAGCATATCCGTTGTTGAAAATACCTTGTGTTGCTTTGTTTGCCAGGTTCAGATTCTTGATCCATTCCAGCTTCATTCAGATACTATCGAGTGCTCTCTCCCTGTGTATCTTCAGAGCTCCTTTAGCTTCCAAAGGCCTCCAAGTGCTGTGCACCTCATGATCCTTCTCTTCCTCTCTCTTCTGTCTTCCTCCTTTCTCACCCTTCCTGTCTTTGTGCTTTTTCCTTTGTTCCCGGTGCTTGCAGTGGGTGTCCAAGCAGAGTTCACAAAGAGCCATGTTTTCTAAAAAACTGAATATATTTCTACCCACTTTCCATCTCAAAATGCCATCCAGCATCCCGGGTATGCTTTGGACTGATTTGCGTGCTCCTTTGGTGCCGTTAAGACTAAATTTTTGGAGGTGACTCTTATTTGTACAGCACATTTTACTTAGTGCACATTGCCCCGCTCATCTAAAGCTCTCTATAAATAATGAAAATGTACAGGGCTTGCTGGCACAAGTCGGTAGCGAGCTGCATTTCCCGAGGCTCTGCTTCCTTTCCGGTAGCTCCGCTTTGGTTTGGAGTCTGTTGTGCAAGTATTTTACATAAAGCTTCGTGTGAGCTTCAGTTCTGAGCCTCATCCCTCTTGCACGTTCCATAAAGTAACACAGACCAGTGTTGCACCAGAGCACCCAGTATGCAAACAAGGCTTAGACAGCTTCCTTTCCACTCCCAGTTCTTCCTCAAATGCAGAAATAAATAGCTGAGAACCCTGCCTAGAGCATGGGAGTGCTGATTATTGTCCCGAGAGCATGCGGAGCTGCGTGAGGAAGGTGTGTCACCAGCCCACAGAGCAGCTGCTTTCGGCCAGCAGGCAAACTGTGTGAATGAGCTCTCGACGAATACCTGCTTAGAGTGCCCGTGGTTGTAACTTTAGGGTATAAAGCAGATTTGGATGGAGAAAAATAATAATAATAAAAAAAGCATGCATTGATTAAGGACCCATTTGCCAGACAAACAGTGTCTTAAAGCATGGTCAACAGCAGTAACCCCCCTGGAAGTTTGCCAGCTTGAGTTATTTTGGCATTGTAAAGTGCTTTTGGATCATTCTTCTGAAGGGTGCTATATAAATAAAACAACTGCCTCGTGCCTGATTGATGTTAAAGTGAATCTCTGGAATTTTGGCTCCCCCATCTATCAATTACATGTGTCTAAATTTCCCTGCTTCAAAAATTAAACCAGATATATCATGGGTGGAATGAGATTAATTTTATTACACACAATAGTTCATTAGTGAAGTAGGAGCAATTTCATGTATTTATGCATAGCCTGCCCAGAATTCTTTTACTGCAGCTCTTTCAGATGTAAATAAAAATATAATGCTCATTGAATTGCTTATTAGACAGCACAGAGTGATAGAAAGTGTTCATGGGATTGTGCTGTGGCTTACAATCCTAAATTCCTGGGGTCGGGCAGCCTGAAGTTGGCACTGGGGATCAGACCCATGCTGGAGTGCTGACGTTTTGGTCGGCAGCGTGGGCCGACCGGAATGATGACGGAGGCAAAAGGTTGAATCATTCATTGCATCTTGGGTCCGGGCTCTGAGTGTGCTGGCCAACAGCTCGCACGTGTCCCGTGGAAAGCGGGAGCGTGAGCTCGGTTCTGGAAGCTCCAGAAATTCAAAGAGGGGCTGAGCCTTTGCAGCCACCATCGTGATCGAGTCCCGGGAGGAATTGCAGAGTTAGACCCAGAAGTCTCATTCTCTGCCTTGTGCTAAGGAGGCAGTGGCTTTTGTCACCGAGAGCTGCCACGGACTGTGCCCTGGATGCGGGGAGAGCGTTTCAGTGGTGTGTAAATTCAGGTGGAGAGGTGCCATACGGTTCTGGCTGCTCACCCAAGATTCTCCCTGTTCAAACCGCGCCATGTTTATGTGCCTGCATCTGGTTTTCTTGCGTAGGTACCATATGTGAATATGCTTTTTTCTTCTTTTTTTCTTTTTTTTTTTCATGCCACAAGTATCTTTGCAGCCCAGTTTATTCCTACGTACACAGGAGCAGCTGGATGAGACTAGCAGACCTGTGAATGTCAGTCCTGAGTCAGTCAGGGATCGATGTTGGGCGGCAGCTCTTTCTCCCAAGTGGCTGATCACAGGAGCTGCACAGATTTCTGCTTCTGGAACGGAATTCTCTTCCGTTATGCGGTAACATCATGTTGCAACACAATTAGAGGAGCTGTTCCTAGTCCTGCTTGCTTTTGCTATTATCTTCAGATCTCTAGCTACTTGGTAATAAATACGCGTCCTCTCGAAACCGTGCAAACGGTGACGGTGAAATTGTATATTTTCAACTAATTACAGATAAACCTGCGTGGCTTTGTCTGGTGTGGTGCAATTCGCCTTCTTTTCTGCTCAGAACTGCTAAGACTATTGAAGGTGACCTTCTGATATGAGGCACTGTGCTGAGGCCATCAAACTCACCTCATGTTGGGCCACGGTAGAAATTAATCTGGGTGTTCAGATGTCATTGCTGGTCCTGCTAAGCTCTTTGGACTCAGTTGAGCACTTCTATAAAGCCCTTATCAATTTGATTATTTCCCTTAAAAAAAGATTTGTGTCTTTTTACTCAAGGACTAAAGTGGACGTTATCTTCCTAAAAGACACAACTAGGAATGGTTAAGACTTGTAATATGTCTAGGTGGGAAATAGAGAACAAGAATGGATGCTTTGTAAGGAATTACTGGTTATTGTTACAGATTTGTGAAAAGCAGACATGAAATTAACAGTTTTGTGTCGTTTCACTACTGCTTTGGCAGGCTGCTTGCTTTTTCTTTAAGGGTAAGATGGTTGCTAGGGTTTTGTAGTGAATAACCTTTTTGTGTTCAGCTCAAGGCAGAGTATAATTATTTTATAATTTTGGTTCATGAGGCTGTTTTAGACATTTTCAGGAAAAAAAGAATTCTGCTTCTGTTAATCCCCCCCATGCTCAGTTCACTGGTGTGTCACGGCAACAGAAAGAGCAGCTCCGTGTCTGTCCTTGGCACTCGCACTTGGTATTTGCCTGAGGATCTGGCTGCTGCTCATGAGATGACTGCGGACTTGACATTGTTAGAAGCTGTCACTGATTGACTTGGAGAAGTGAAGTTCCCTCTCCAGGTACGTGTCTGGTTTGGCATTCTCATCACTGCTCAGAGGTTTGGTGGTGGACAGCAGCTGCTCCAAGTGAAGGACTCGTGCTCTGGGTTAAAGCTGACATGCTGCAAACCAACATAAGTCTTTGGCTTCAAGGGGAAAACTTACTTGTAGGAGTCAAAATCTCACTCCTCTCTGTGGTCGTAGCAAATGTCCCACCCACCAGCCTGGCTGTTTTAAGGACATGACAGGATTTCAGTCAGATAGTCTGCCATAGGTGTGTACAGCTGCAGGTGGTGGGGCAGTGAGATGGCGTAAGGGTAGGATCAATCAGATCAAAAGTGGGTGTCTCCAACATGGGTGTCTCCACCTGAGCTGCTCCTCAGTAGTCCTGGAGAGCGAGGCCGTGGTCAGCTCAAAGGTGTGAGCTGCCCTCCCTGACTGGTGGTGTCCCTGCTTGGTCAGAGAAATCATGCTTTAGACTGCAGGCTGTGTGGGCTGTCTTTCCGTGGGCTGAAACGGCAGCAGCACTTTGCTGAGACACAGAGAACCTGCAGGGCAGACAGCGGTGGTTGGACAGATCCCACCCGCTGCCTGGCACGGCTGAGCCCACAGCATCGCTGCCCAGACCCGGGGCTTCTGCATGGGCAGCCCCACTGACACACGTCCCCTCGGACAGCTTCTCTGCACTGCCCATCCACAAGGTGCAGTATCCTCCTCTTCCTGATCCTGAGTCCACCCACCCCCCCAGCACTGCCAGGGCACCACTGACCCCTGGCCCTCACCTCCACGGGGGGCTTGGAAACCCCTCCAGGGGTCACGGGGACTCCCCCCCTGCCTTGGGCAGCCTGGGACAGCCCTGGACAGCCCTGCAGGGGAAGAAATCGTTCCTCAGCTCCAACCTAAACCTCCCCTGGGGCAACTTGAGGCTGTTTCCACTTGTCCTGTCCCTGCAGTTACACGTCTGCTGTGTGTGGTATGTTACTTTTTAATGAGCTGCTTGCAATCCAGTGCTGCAGATATTATGTTATTTTTTTTTCCTTGCTAATTACTTTGCTAAATGTACGGAATCTCAAACAATGTGAATGCCAACCCCAAACCTCATAAATTAGCCTTGCTGGGAGCTATTTAGAATTGCAGGCTCCATGTATTTATGGGTTGGAAAGTGTTTAAAATGAGAAGAAACATATTCTTGCTTAAGGTGTGTCTCTAACTTGGGATCCATCACTTCTGCGTGTTGCCGTAGCAACGCTGCAGTGGCATGGGAGTTCCTTTTATGGCTGATTTCCGAGCGGAGCATGACTGGAGCTGGCAGGCTGTGTTACCAAGCAACCCTGTCCTATGCTCCTGTAACTAGGAAATGCAGCCGGTGCCTTTTAATATTGCCCATGATGTTGATCATATGTTCATTCTGTCAACTTTTGTCCTTTCGGTGTGAAATAATTACTATGGAGTACTACAGAAAGATCCCTGTGTTGTAAGGATTTGCCCCCCTCTCCCCCCCAGTTTTCTCCCACTTGAATGTTCAATGTGGGAACATTCATAGGAAGGCGAAGACAACAGTCCATTTATTTAAAAAAATAAAAAAACCTGTTCTATTCAACACGTGATGCTGAGAGTAATTAAAGTGATGCCATCTGCACCGTGTGAAAAGAGATGCGTCCTTAGCTTCCCAGGTTTGCAGCTGATCAGATGTCATGTTTCAGGGCAAGCCTCCCAAAACGCAGGTGGTGAAATGCTTTTCTGAAAGTTGCTCCTAGTTCCTGCTCTGATACTGGTTCCTTTTGTGCTTTTATCTTCCCTGTACTTCAGAGGGCTTTTGAGAGTAACGTGCCCTGTGGAGGAGGATGTGAAGCTTTAGGAAATCGTTACGAAGACGGATGATGAAATTAAAATCTAGAGTAGTGTTAAATATTTATACTGTAGTCATATCCTACCTGAGGTTGCCTGTCAGGTCCCTCCTGATAGACAAACAGATACAAAGGCATAGTCCATATTGCCAGGAAGTCAGTCACCTTGATCTGAACAAGAGGAAATCGTTTATGGAAGGATTAACTTCAAGCACACAACCCCTCCTGTTTAAGCTAATAGAGCTAGGCTGATGTTTGAAGTTATCGTCAGCGACTTTGTTGTATCGGAGACCTGCCAAGGGTAGGCACGACAGGCTGTAGATGGGGGGGTGGCAAAATAGGTGTCTCTGATGAGACCGCTGAAGGGTGTACTGCAGAGGTGGGATCTGGGTGAGGTGTGTGGAGCTGCACACCCACGGATCGAGGCGTGCGATGCAGCGCCGTGCTCAAAGCAGCAGATAAAACTGAGACGAAATCATGGGGAAACGTGTTGATTTGCTGGGGTTGAGCTGTGTTCTGGATTTTCTTGTATTTTGTGCATCTTCTTAACACTGGCAGCTGGAGAGGAGGAAGGAATGTGGTCTGTTATCCCCAGGGTCTCGTTTCGAGCCAGCTCCTAAACATCCACTAGCAAGTTGACTGCGTGCTTTTCATGACCTCCTTTCATATGCAGTACCCCCTTTCTTCTCATTTCGTGTGCAATCTGCGAGCCCATAGGATCTTGAAAACCAAAGGGGCCTGTGTGTCAGCCCCTCCGTTAGGTTATTAAGCATGTGATGTTCCAAGAAGGTAGATAACAACCTGGTGTAGCGGCAGGTTTTCTGTCCTCTGACCAAGGGAAAGGAGCAGAGAGGACTTATTTGATATGTTTGGTGCTGCAGAGAAGTTGTGACTTCTTGTCTGTAGTGACCTTCCTACAGTATATTTCAGAAGACAGCGTGGGCAAGTGCAGAGGACAGACCACGGTACGGGTTGGCGGGTGCTGGCTCTCAGGGAGGTCCAGGGTTGTCTGTGGAATACCAGATTTGGCAACATGTCCATCATTTCTGGTTTGCTGGCACTGACCAGTGCTTTAAACTGGGGTAAGAAAAAAGGAAAAGCAAACCAAACCTAAGGCATCCGTTTAATTTTGCATGGGCAAACCCCTAACCTTGGCTGTAAAATTTGTATATCCCCAAAGCCTGAGGTTAATTTGTGCATGAACCTCTTGAAACAAATACAGACATTTTTGGTTGCAGTTTTTATTGGGTTTGATGTGTTTTTTTTTTTGTTTGGGTGGGGGATTTTCCGTTTGTTTGGGTTGTTTTCTGAACAGTATGTAAGAATTCATTTGGACACAGCAAGACAGGTTCCTGGATGATTTAATTTGGCATCATTCCACTGTCCTGAAATGGGCTGTAGTAACTTGTTACACCGACTGTAGATGTGGCCCTTTCATATCTGCTGTCAATTTTCTTTTGAATAACAATCACACCTGCCCACAGTGATATTTAACATTGCTCAAGCCTTGTAAAAGTGACAAACTCAACATCAGCACTAAATTGACTCTGATTAGTCACGTATGTTGGCATTAACAGATGACGACACTTAAAAATGCCCTGTGTGCTTTTATTTCTTCAGATTTTCTGTTCCGTTGTGCTGTGCATTTACTATTCCCTGGGGAATGCTCATTGTCAGGGGAAGTAATTTCACATCCCACCTATGTAGTAAATAGATTGTGAAAGCTGATCTTTGTTGCTTTGAGAGAGCAGATATTTGTTGCCTTCAGAATAACTGCCCGTCCTTTTAATCGGGTGCATGTGTCCCAGCCTTCACTGAAGCTGAGTGGATTCTAAATCTTCCTGCTTTGTACCATTTCAGTCCAGTCCGTTGTCAGCTGTAACTGGTTCTTTTAATCTTTTGTAGTAAATGGCAGGTGAGGAACTGACAGTTCTGAAGGTAACAATTTCCCATTTACCCACACTCTGTGTAATACATGAGTGGATCCTTGCTGCCAGTCAATGACCGTTGCTGTCAATCCAATTTAAAATCTTTTCTGTGCTTGTGGAGGGATTCTGTCTGTATAATTTATCTGTAGATGATAAAGGGTAGAGTGGCAGTGAGTTACAGTCCACATTCAATTTATTAGTTGTATTTTAAATATTTGATCACAGGGAGGCTAAAGATTCATTACCAGCGTGACAAGGTAAGAGTTACAAATGTCTGTAGTATTTCAAATGAATGAGATGGGGAAAAAAAAAGAAAATCCTTCCATTGGTGAGAAGGTGATAGCTACACGTAGACTGCCCTTCAAGCCTAAATATCGTGCATTGCTTACCATCTAGGAAAGGAATATAAGGCTCCAGATGGGAAGGAGAGGAGAAGGATGAAGGTCTCCTTGGTAAACATCTGCTGTAGCTGGGGCGAGGCCTGAGCAGAAGGTGTAGGGGACCAGAAGAGCTGCCTGTGGACCAGAGAGCAAGGTGTGGTGGCACTGGGGCTGGGGTGAGCAGCAGAGGACCTGCGCTTGCTCGTGTACCTGCTGGGCTGTCTCCTCTTCCCGGTGTGGAGCGGTGCCCTGGCTGGAGTGAGAACAGAACTAATTCTGTTCAGTGCTTTTACTTTTCAGCTCAGTGTCTCCTAAGTAACCGCACTGTCTGAAGGTACCGGCAGAGTTTTGCAGAGGGTCTCTGCTTCTGAGGTTTGTATTGCTCCATGTTCAGAGGCACTGCCAAGGACCGGTGTGTGCAGAAAGGCTCTTGCTGGTCCTTGCTCCCGTGCAGACCAAGGTCACTGCTGAATCCTGTGCACCACGCTGGGGTGCAAAAAGTGAAAGGCTACAGCTGTGGAGAGGAGCAGCCAGGACGGGTGACCCTAAACTGGCCAGCAGTGGCTTCCATCCCATATATGTCATGTTCAGTATAAAGCCAAGGAATCACGAGGGTCAAGCCTCTTCTTCAAGGGCCAGTATCTGAGGAGGACTCTGTCCTTCTGCCTTCAGTGCTGTTCCATGTGTTCCTGCATCTAGTTCCAGAATCCAGCTTCTGAATACTTAGCCCATCTACCACCGAGTCCAGTCTGGGACATCCCAGTGCCTGCTTCACAGCATCAGTGGTGGCTGTGGTGTAATTGCCATCAGAGGGATTAGGTTTGATACTGGGTTTGTATGTATCTCATGTCATTGTTGTTATTTTCATTAAAGCTGGTTTAGTTTTCTTTTCCAATCCCTAAGTCTCTCTCCTGTGTTCCCTTTGGGAAGGGAGAGGGGTTAATAGAGAGCGTTTGTCACTCATCTAGTGGCCAGCCCAGCCCTAACCCTTGACACGCAGCGTGCCATGTGCTGAGGTGGCACATAAAGCAATCGGAGCACCAAAGATACACCTTTGGGTTGTTTTAAACTCTTAAGCTGCCTTCAGCTCTCGTTCACAGAATGAGGCTTTTAATACTCCATTCCCTTTCTCACCCTTCTTTCTGCACACGGATGAAGAAACAAAGCTGAAATAAGGGTGGGAAAAGGCATCCTGTATAAAGCAGGTCCTGCCTTTATTTCCTGCGGTGCTTTCGCTCTGCTTATGCAATGAGCTTAATGCTGCATCAGGCAGAATAAAGCCTTTTATTTGTGTGTTCACACCTGCAGTGCCCCGTTCTTTGTCATTCCCCTGCCCGTATTCCCGCTGAATAGTAAGAACTGGATTTCCAAAAAAAAAATATGTCAAACATCTGGTGAAATCAGGACTCTAGGAGTTGATTTTGAACTATTTGTTCATGAGCATCACAGATTTGCCAGGTGGAGATCACTGTTGAAAACCTGCCCCTAATTTCTTATGTAAATGATGCCGTTAGGTTAAATGGATCCACTTGTACGTTAATGTGCTACCCGCCGCGAGTTACGCTGGGAGAATCCATCCTGGTAAGACATACGCGGCTGACTAAATTATATTTACATTCTCTGCTCTCTTTATGTGCTGGTCATCCCCCTGGGTGTCATCTGAATGCGTTCCAGGTTATGTGGGGATCTCTTCACGGCAAAATGTTGATTTAATGACTTTTGAGCAAGAGAAGCACAACATCAAAAGCCAAGATGCACGGGGAATAAGTGACTGGAAATGAGAGTGCTTGATCTAAGGGGGGGGAAGCCAGGATAAATATTTATCTACTGTTTTGTTAAAGGATTCCTTTTCTTCTCAGACATGAAATCGGTGTAAGACAAACATGCTAGCAGCTACTAGCCATGTTAGCTCCTTTTTGTGCTCAGCATGTCTGAGAAGGAAGAAAAAAAGTGATTTATGACTCATTGTTTTCCAGGGATGCTGCTTCCTCTGCAGATATTTACAGGTTGTTTTTTAGGAAAACTCAGAGTTTACAGACTGCCCACTGTATTTCCATTTTTACTGCAGGACCGTGTTATTACTGCATAATTTATCATAGAACTGCATAGGTTCTGCACTTCATGCTTGATTAAGGAGAAAAAAAAAGTTTAGCTACTCTTATATTATGTCTTTTATAAATCTTTCTGATACGATAGTGATACAACCTGTTTCTCTGTGTGTTGGTAAGGCTTCTGTTCTTCAACCCCACTGCACCTCTGAGCCTGGAAGGTGTTGATGTCCCCTTGTGTAAGCACACTCTTCTTTTCCATTCCAGAAACATGGCCAGTGGTCTCAGAGAACTCTGGAGTCTTCTTTGGAGCAGGAACCTGACATTTTGTACTGAAATAGCCTAAAAACAGCTTCAGGGTCATACTGTCACTTTCAAAATGAACTCATCAAACATTTAACACCTGGTAAGTACTGCAAGTGTTACTTTCAAAACTGGAAGTTATTTTCATTTGGAAAGTGTTCCAAAGCTTGACAGCATATCCCACATATTCATACTGTCTTCCAACGAGGAGAATTTGGAAAATAGCAGTGAAGTGCGTGCTTGTGTCAGGAGGAAAAAAACACGTTTGGAAGCAATCTTTTTCCAAGCTGAAATTAAATGAAATCTCTTTTTTTTTTTTTTTCTAAGAAAACTATGTTTGTCAAAATTTTCTGACCTCAGAGTTCTCCTACTGGTGATGAAGCATGGAAGAGAGACAGAGAATTTGCTTTTCCTCTTTCCTCTAAACAACCACCCAAGAGACTACAGAAAATGACATTAAAACAGGAAAATGGTGTTGGAATTGCAAAGCCAAGGATTAAAGCAATAAGAAATGAGGGAATTGAGGCTCCCATTTGATTTTGCTCACCACTTATGTCTGAGCTGTCTTTACCACGGGCCTCATTTTCTTTTACATCACCTACTGGGTTATTAACACCGAAGCAAAGTCTTATGCACAAAACACATCAGTGTTATTTCTTTAGAAACACTGGAAGTTGACTGCAGAAGGATCAGTAACTGTGTAAAGCAGAGGGAACAATGCCCTGGACTCGTGTCCTCCAGCTGTTACCTTTTCATTACGCTTTTAACTTGTTTGCCTGCAGTTGTGTTTACACTCTGCTGTCAAAAGCCCCAGCAGTGGAGCTGCAATATTTTCAATGGAGCTGTGGCAGACGTAGCTAAATTACTGGTGTAGAGAACCTTTGGCTTTTTTACAGCACTGAACAGATTTGTCATGAACACTTAGCAAAAATAGCATCTGGAAGGGCAGTTGGAAGCAGGGAAACAGGGGAGGACCTTTACTGCATGTGAATAAAATCGTTAGCTGAAAGGCAAAAATCTCTTTAGATTGGCAGCTCCTACCCTTAACAACTGTCCCGACAGCTCAGCAGCGCTCGGCTGCTCAGCTCTCTTCCAAAAACTGTGATTCTTTTAGTCCCGTTGTCACTGCTGAGGTTGGTGTATGGCTCATGGTAGTGGCAAGTGAGCTCTTGACTGTTCCCCTGAAGATTTAGCGTTTGTTTGCTAAATAGAAAAACAAAAAGGAATGCTGCTAAAATTATCCCTTGTATTCTAACTGAATTCAGGCAGCTGTGGGAGCTCTGCCTGGCTTTGATGGTCGTTCGTAGCCTCCAAAGCAGGTTAATTTGCCCTCCTCTCTCCTATAGGTGTCAGTGCTGTGAATTAAACAAACTATAGGAAATGTCAGTGGCAAGGGAAGAAACAAGCTGCGTTGAAATAGTGTTGGCTGAATAAATGACTGGTTTAATGGCATCCACCAGAGGATGGTTTTGTCAATACCAGTAATACTCCAGTACTGTAAATATGGTGAGTATGGGAATATAGTAGCAGCCTTTGTCAGATGATGGATTTTTTTCTGCATCGAAAGGGAATGTAAAAGAGGGAGCGTCAATTAAAGCACGGCTCGCGTGGGGCACGTGGCGAGGAGAGGGTTGCACGGCGTTGCCTTTATCACGTGGCCAAGGCAGAGCCTACGGAGGGAAGACCGAGTGCCTGACTCAGCCCACCCAGTCTCGGTCCCTCCCCCAGGAAAATGACCTTTGGGGGTTTATGGCCAGTTGTGAGTGTGTGCCTGAGAACTTATTTTGGAGAAATGTCTCTAATTTTTGAAGCTTGTCTGTAGGGAGGGAAATGAGCATTTATTTTATTTAGCTGCTGCCAAGGCTATTTATGGGATGGCCATTCAAGTACCTCTACCTAGTGTACAGTGGATGCTCTGCAAGCTCATTAACTAACTAGAGCAAGTCCACCATTAGGTAATCAGGGGAGGTAATGCTGGTGGAAACCAACAACAAGGGCAAACAATCCAGTGGGTGGACAGTTCTGCAAATGACTCTGGAATTTACAGTGGGAAATGTCTTTTGAAGGCAAGAGGGTTTTGCTATTTGTTTGGCTGGACCCAGGATTTCACCTTGAGGTTTGGAGGCCACCAGGGACCGTGGACCTATCTAGTGTGACCTCTTGAAAAACCTGTGTGCTGCAGGGTAGGGCAGCTTACCTGGGATGCAAAGCCCCTGGAGAAAAAGAGTTCATAGGATGCAAAAGCAGAAAGATTGGGCTAAGAGGTCTCTGATTAGGGTCATCCAACCTTTTTTCTTGTCTGTTTTTTCTTGTTCCTGTCTGAGGGTGAGGAAAGGTTATGCCGTGCCCCTCGGTCTAATGTGGCTGGTGAAATATAAGTGGTGAAAAAGGTTAATTTGAACATGATCATTCTTTTCTGTGCTGTGCTACAAGTGGTTTCTAAAGCTAAGCACTTATTTTTAGGATTGACAATACACAGCTCTATTTATTGGCCCACAAACATGTAAAAATAGATGGATGGGGGTTGTGCAGATGTATGTGAATAATTCTTGGCAAAACCTGTTCTATATTCCTCAAATGCTAAACCTTAAGACATTGTGCTCTCTCATTTCCAGTTACACGTTTTGCTGCACTTAATCTTTTTTCATATATGAGCTCATTCTCAAATATTGCAGTTTGTAAATGGTTTTCCTGCTGCTGGGCTGGTTTTTGGGTTTGTTGGTCTGTTTGGCTTTTTTAAAATCTTTTTGAGTGCCATCAATATTATTTCTGTAGTTGGCTATAAAATGGATTACTCGTATTAACACTTCCTCTGTCCTTAGCCTTTGCCTCTGGTGTGCTGTGTCCTTACTGGTGGACCAGGTGGAAAATGTGTGAAGAATGTTTTCCTCTTGAATTGCTCAGAGGTTTTTCTGTCCATATGCACATGGCTGAAACTTGCAGCATGTTTTGAAGGCAGCCAAGAAGGAACATTAATGGTTCTTCTGGAAGTGGTTCAAAAACCGCTCCCATTGATTGCTGGGGATGTTGTATAAGGCCCTGAAAGCAACTTCCAGGGAGGTAGAAGGTAAGGGGTGATAATTTGAATACTGCAGGTCTGTATTAAGAATGCTTTTGGAGGGTAATGTTAAAACTTCTAAGGGTATCTTTTTTGCTGTACAAAAAATTGTATTTAAATGTTAAACTTTCTGGGCCAGTTTTCTGCATTAGTTTGGGTCCAGCACACACTGTACCCTGCTGTGGCTTCCCAGAAACTCTGGTGCCCAGCCAGTGGTTTTGATACTCCCTCTTCCCCAGGGTGTATACTTCCAATAGTCCCTCTTCCCCAGGGTGTATACTTCCAATAGTCCCTTTTCCCCAGGGTGTAAGAATTATCTGCTTTGTGCTCATAAGAGTAATAATTGAAAAACTATTTCAAAGTGCATCAAAAGCTGGCCCTGCGCACCTCTGGGTGAACCTCCTCTCTCCCATGAATCCAGCCTGGGCTCCCTCTGCCTCTGCCAGGGTTTCACTGACTAAGAAAAACTGTCCTGCTGCCTCGACAGGTGATTGTTCCCCATCATAGTTGTTCAGGCTCTGAGGTGGTTTTTACTTTTTTTTTAATGTTTCCTTTTTTTTCCTAGTCTAATAAATCCAGCCTTGATCAAATCACCTCACCAAGCCACAAGCAGTCTCTGTTTAGTATCCATATGTAAGGAGCAAAGCACAAGGCAGAGGCAATGCTCCCCCAGGACACACTGAAACCCCAGTTTGCTCCCTGAAGGAATATTCTCTTTCCTGCTCAAATCTGAATTCTTAAGCACTATTTCAGGCTTCTTTCTTTCAGGGCTACCTTAACTTTAAACTCCTGAATGCTTTGATTTGGAGAATTTTATTTTATTTTTTCTCAAGTTAATTGTTCTAATCTTTGAGTTTTAATCTTCTGCACACCAGACTTTTTCAGAACACAACTCATGCTCTAAAAGCTGGCCTACAAGGCTACTTTTGCCTCCCAGCTCATGCTTTTTTTGCAGGTTTATTGACAACGCGACCTGAGCAATACTTAAAGAGTCATTTGTTAACTCAGAATGTAGGCCACCTCTGCTGGAAATGATTGAGGGTAGACAGGCTAAGAGCTGAGATAGAGACAAGCTTTGTGGACTATCCCCAGAAGAGCGTTGGTGTTCCAGTGGCGTTATACTCAACAACTCCCCATGTCCAATTCAGGGTGACCTTTGCCAGCCACCAGTCCTTTACAGCCACCGCTCTGGAGTAACAGGAGTCCTCTGCATTTCCCTAGCATGGGTAGTTTATAAATAATTTCCTGTTAGACTTCGCCTCGCTTTTGCCCTTCCTCTTGTTCTAAACTCCACCTTCGAGCTGACCCATGTCACCAGTGTTCTTTCTTTTGGTACAGTCAGCATTCCCTCTGCACCCTTGGCTTGTGGCAAAAGGGGTTGCCAAGAGCACTAGCCTGATAGTCGAGGCCACTGCAGGTCCCTTTCTGCAGGTGCAGCCGGTAGTGCTGGGAGGAGGAGCCGGTCAGGGTGCTCTGTTTCTCTGCTGAGCTCACCACAGGGGTTCCTTGCCTGTCAGTTTTCCGGTGTGCTCCTTTCTTTGTGCGATGAGCATTTTCTCACAGAACCTGACACTGTCTCTGTGGATCTGCAGAGCTCATCCGTGCAGAAGAAAAGCCCTCTCTCAGTTATCTTCTGCAACACCCGACACCCGTGGTCAGGAGGCTGACGGTAAATGGGGGTGGGTTGAAAACCCTGGGCTGAGCTACATTGCCAGAGTTACCAACCACTGGCCTCTCTCAGCTGCACCAGTCGTGCCGTAACCTCCACCAGTTCTTGCCGCCTCTCTGCTTAGAGTTATCCGATTACTTCTTTAAAAGACGTTGTGGAAGGAAAGTCAGGAGCTCTGAGTATCACTGCACGCTGCCTAAATATTTCAACGTACGAGTCCTGGGGAGGTGAGGGCACTGAGAGCAGCGCCGGGTGCCCAAAGCTGACCAAATGTTTTCTGCGCTTGCTTTTCTTGCTGTGCTTTGCTTGAGTAATCAGGACGATTCTCTGTTAGGCATAAAATGAAAGTAAATGATTAGAATAAAGATGTGCTGAGCTACTTGACAAGACTCGAGTACAGGGTACAGAATCTGTGGGTGTTTGGCACAGCCCCAGTACTGCAGATATTTTAGCTCTTGCTTATTTTTGATTCTGTTCAAATGGGACTTACCTCAAAAACAAAACAAAACAAACCCCCCCCCAAAACTGCAAAGTATCTGATGTTACACAACAGATATTCACAATGGGAAAAAATGGCATGAGAAAGCTATAGGCATGAGTTGCAGGGCTCAAGTGGTGTTCTGAATTATCTGGGCTTCAGCTCATTCTGGAGCACTCAGGCCGTAAGTTGGTTGCCCAAGGAGTGGTTCCTTCTATCAAATCACCCTCTTTCAGAGAAAAAAAACCCAGGAAGGCTTCGGCGAGGTACAAGCCACACAGCCGTGCTGTCGTTGGCTCTATTCACTTACAATCCTTTGTGGATTTCAGAAGCAGCCAGGATGGGATGCTGAGGAAAGCAATAATATTCCCAGAGGGATTTACACATGGAAATCCTTCCTAGGGACAGAGCAGCAGAGCACCTTTAGCGCATCTCTTCCAGTTCAGTACCCAGCCCCCAGATTCCCTTTCCTCGGGATCCCTGTGAGACAGCAGAGTGATTCACAAACTGCAATCTGTATTTTTTTTGCATCCTAAGGGATACATTTACTTTAGGTGAACATTTCACTGACTCTGCTTCTGGCTAAAATAACAGTGAAAGGGACTGGAAGCTGTGGCAGAAAGCCCTGCCCATCCTGCCCGGCCCAGGATGCTTTTTAATGCAGATAATTTGGTGATATTCCTGGGATCCTTTGCCGGGAGCATGCGCACAGCGAGTCGGGTGGCAGCAGAAGCAATCTGTAGCTCTGCAGGGTTGCATGGTTGGGTTGTAAGTCCATTACTAAACTTTGTTTCTAGGCTGCAGGCATCACATCTGGACTAAGAGGAAGAAATGACTCTCCTGTGTGGGCTGCTGTTAAGTATCAGTGCAAAAACCAAGAGCTGAGAAAGGCAAGGGGTGGGATAATAACTGCCGGCAGGCAGCCGAGATCCGCTGAAGTAAGGAAACCCCTAAAAAGGAATTGCAGCATCAAAGCATCATTTTTCACTTTGTAAATTCAGCTCTAGTATGTCTGTAGTGTCTTTTGTCCCCAAGATTTGGATTCCGGCGTCGCGCCCCAGAGCGCTAACGTCTGTAGCAGAGGGTGTAAAACAACAACAGCTTGATGGCACACACCAGCAGGTCAGGAAAGCGTAAGGAAGAAGGTCCAGTAAAATAACAGAGTGGTCGGGCAGGACTGCGGGAGGGTGGTACAGACAGAACACACCATGACAGGCCAAGCAAGCTGCATCTTGATCATGTTCTTGCCTTCGAGATGCACGGTTCTGGAAAACCAAATAAATAAATGCCACTGAGTGTTGTCAGGACTGCAGTGGGGTGAATGCAGAAGCTCTGCAGATCTTTATAGGTAGCACTTGGTGACAGGGAGCTGTCAAGGAGAAATGCTGGAATGGTGACAGTAGACACTGCAGAGGAAGGGTGAAAATGATGAGCGTTTTCATGAAAGGAAAGACCCACGCCCCCTTTCATAATAAGAAAATCTTTTGAGTAGAGCCCACACATGGTTCGGAGGCAGCTGCTTCGCCGATTATTGCAAGCCAAAATGTTCTATCAGTACACACCTACTTAACAATACCGCTTGGGTTAATTAAGAGAAGGTTACATTTTGGTCCGTGTACCTTTTGAAAAGTGGAATAAACAACTGTCTTTATTCCCTTGGGAGAATGAAAAGTGCAAATTCTGCCAGCTGGTTTGTAATATGAGAGTGTTTTACATGGTGTATTTTCACAGCTGTCTTATCAGTTTCCTAAAATGAATCAGGGTGGAGCAAACAGTTTAGGAATGTCATGAAAAAAGGATTTGAAGCTTTGCTGTGGTTCATGATAATGATGCCCTCTTGGGATAGTGTATCAGAGTTGGAAGATCCTACCGGAGATAGGAATAATGCTTTTGAAATATTCTCACACAAACTTCAGCAGCTATTGTGTGCAAACCCTGGATGGATCCATCCTCTTCCCTCTTTATGTTGGTTTGATTTGCAGTAATTTTTGGAAGGGAGGCATTTCCGCATCTCCTGCTCCAAGATTCCCTTCTGCAAGATGGGGCAGTTCCAGTCACTGTACCACGTTTCAGGGATCTTGAAGCTTTGTGCACCTGGGTGCTTGCTCGACCTTACCTGAGATCATCAGCTCCATCTAAAACCATTGCTAAAGGTCAGGTCTTTCCCCCACTGCACATGGTGGGAGAACCCAGACTGATCTCAGTGGGTTCAGCATCACAAGCTAAAAACCAGAAGTACAGGGAAGGAAGCGTTCCTGGGCTGCCCTGCCAGCCACAGTTGCCGCGCTGTTTCCCTTCCTCAGCGCTGCTGTTCAGTTAACAGAGTGCCCTCTCAGACCAGTGCTCTGATGCAGCACCGTGGATTTTGGTGGGGGCAAGCAACAGAAAGAATCTATACTGATTTCTGGTGTGAGTTGCACAGGAGATGTGCCTTGCTGGAAAAGAATCTGACACGTTCCGTTAGCACTGCCAGGGGTTAATGCAATCCAGGGGACTGCTGGAGCAGTTACACTAAAGATCATTTCTTCCATCACTGCTAAGAGTTATGGTGTATTTGACAGAAACAAATCGAGTGAAACAAAGCTTTTTTTCTTTCATAAAAATGGCTATGACTAAACCCGTACTCTTTAAAATACAGAATATTAAATCAACTTATCAAACTTCTGACAGTTCTACTTTAAGGAGCCTTACTTACTTTGTTGGCTTTTAGAATACTTATCCCTGCTTTGGAACTGGTATTTTTCAGAAGGTTCCCCAAGTCTGCTGGTGAGGGTGAGCAACAGTATCTTCCTTGCAGATACCTCGGGTGTCTGCTGCCAACTGTGACCTGCAAAAAAGAACACCCATGATTTGTCAAGTTCAGAGTGTCCCGAGTGAGATGCTCTAACGGTAAGATTCATGATCAGCTAGGGGAAAATTTTAGAGTTAAGAATTTTTCTTCTACCTGAAAAGCTTAAGATGTTCTGATCTAGAAAACAGTCACCTGCAGCAGGGCTTGTGTCTTACTGGGTCCTCTGTGCACGATGTGCTGCTCTGGTTGATAGGCTGTGTCTGTTTTCATAGGCTGGCTGTGAATTTCACGAGGAATCTCCAAGTCATTACCCCAGTGCCCAAAATCTGGCCCAACTGTATCTGTTTTCTTTATGACAAATGTTTCTTACAGGTCTCCATGGATGGCAGCATCCCAGTCTCTACACACAGTCTACTTTGATGCTTAATGATCCTTGCAATTAGAAAATTAGTCCTAATTTCAAGTCAGAATTATCCTTGCTGCATCTTAAGCCCTTGTGCTGTTCACTGCAGTCACAAACAGTTCCTTCCATCTTCTCTTGACCTTACACACACAGAAAGGTTTTTGTCATCTTTTCTTTAGGCTAAACGTGCCAAATTGTTCGTTCTCTCAGGGGATAAGAGGGTAGGTGGGACAGGCAGAAAATACCACGGAAACTAGTTGTCTTTTTTTGGCACTTTGGTTTGGACAAGATTTATTAGTAGAAGTAATGTCTTCTGATTAATTAGAACTGCGAGGCAAGTTTTTGGGGTGCACAACCCCTTCAACAGCAAACTTTGAACTCTGCCAAAGCAGAAAAAGTTTAAAAAAGAAACAATTTTTGTTGGTCTGCCAATGAGTCTTGTCCTGCCTGTGTTTTGAGACCCTCACAGCAACGTACCGGTCCATATATAGAATCCTTCCAGAAGGCTGGAACGTAAATTACAAAGGATAATGTGATGGAGTTTTAATTAATGGAGACAGACAAAGTGGAAATGCAGTTTTAGCTGCTCTCAGTGTATTCTTATCTTTATTCAGGACCATAAACATCACGTCATCCAAATCCATGTTACGGTAGCCACTGAACACGGCCTATAAATAGCTGTGCCAAAGCTGTAGAAAACAGTGTGAAGCTTTTCCTACCCCGAATGAACATTTGTCTGATTGCCATCTGCAGGCATTAACTCTTTACATCTGAGCTAAGTTGGTCCTAGTGTAACTGAAGGAGGAAATACCAGAAGCTGGTAGTTGAGTTTGGTCTGGTGCATGTAAAAATTCTGGTATCTTCTGTCTGCAAAAATGATACTAATTCTGAAACATTAACAATGCAGAAAGTACAGCTATGAAGATTTATATATTTTTTTCTCTGTACCCCAGTGCACCAGAGGTGCATTATTTCAGTCAAGATGTTATCTCCATCCCATGCGATCATGAAAGCTCCTGGAGTGCCACTCAAGAGGAAAATGGTCGGATGGGTATTGTTGCCAAGTTATGAGCTGCATAAATACATCCTCTCTTTCAAAACTGCAATTATAGTTGGACATATAATGTTCTTCTTTTCATAATGGGTGTTTTCTGTTAAGCTGACATGGAATAGTGCATTTGGTTGGTGGATTAAGGGCTCTCAGCTGCCTGTTTTCAAAAAACAAAGAGAGGAAAGCATCAGGCAACGTTTGAACAGTTTTAAGTAGGAGGAAACAGTGGCCAGACAGGGGACATGATCATCCTGCTTAAAAGCCCTCTTTGCTTGCTGCTACCAAAACAAGGCTCTAACATCTTGTCTTTCACAATGCCATTTGCTGCACTATTGTTCTCGCTGAAAATTTCTTGAGGGCAGTGGGCAAGACCTTCCCTGAGGGTCTTGGATCACACAGAATTAAATCCTTCTGGAGGTCAGTAATCTCCTGTTCTGACAAGACCTTTGGTGCACGGTTCACCGTCTTGTGGCCAAACACCTTTTCACTTCATCTAAGATTGTGGCTTCTTTCCTGTCCTTCCATCTGCTGCAGGAGGGAAGTGGGAACGGCTGTGAGTTGCTTCCTGTTACAGGCAGGACCGTTTGATGTAGGTTTGTAGCCTATGTCACCACCTCTTTGTTTCCACAAAGCCTTTAACGTTCTTTTTCTTGGTGTTGAAGGGAGTTTTGGGGTTTGGTTGTAGATATTTCTGAGGACATAGAGCTCTGCAAGCTAAACAGAAAAGTTTAGTTCCTGTTTGCTTCTATTATTCAAAGGACTAGAACCTGGGTATTAATTATGAGATTCCCAAAATGCAGTTCCTTTGTTTCATGGTCGTCTCACTCCAAAACAGGTGTATACAGGAGAATAAAGTTATTTTTACTCATCCTCTTACACGCTTCTTCCCTGAAGCTCTGTTAGCGAACCCCAATTTCAGCCATTGCTCAGATGAAGGGTAATGCTGGCATTAAAATGCAGCCCTGGTTGCAGAAGAAGAGTCATAAAGCACACGTTTATTTAGCTGTAGACAAACTCAAGTCACTTATCCACAGCTCAAGGTGCTCTTGCCAGAAATTGCAAGAATTAAACAGCCAGCAAAAGAGAAATCTCCCTTTCCTTCTGAAAAAAAACCCAACCCAACAAATCTATTTCAAAACTCCCCAGGCTACACAAATAGCTGTGCTTTTCATTAGCTGCTGCCGGGACAGCAGACCCAGGGTTGGTTCTTTCAGACTGCTGAGGTGTGAAGAAAAGTAGCATCTCACAGGATTATACCAGAATATTTTTCTCCACAGGCATATATTTCTCAGATAACAAATATTGTAAGCAATATGTATTTTTTTTCTTTTTTTTTTTATATTCTCTCACTTAATAGAATCCACCCAGGAGATGATCTGGTGGTATAGGAGTGAAAAGACCGAGTGTTTTTCTATCTTCCTGTAGGGATTCCGGCTATTTAAGAGACAATATCTTGTTTATTACAGCCAAACTTTTTTTCTTTGCTGTTGTGCAAACTTCGTGGCAGCTTGCAGTGCAAACACACAAAACATAAAGAGTTGATTGAAGTTTTATGTGATTTTTTTGGCTCTCTGCTTCACCGAAGAGATGTTTGAACAAGTGGTTGTAACACTGAGGGGCTGGATGTAATAAGGTGTGGATGTGACTGAAATGAACTTGGACTGGATTTCTGGACCAAAGTCAGGAACGGTGATCCTGAGAACTCGCCCCCTTCACCTCCTCCTTGCAGCCTTTAACTGCTATAGGTGATTTGTGGAGGTGTTCCTGAAATACCTATAGTTGTGCTGCTGCATAGGCACAGACCGACCCAGCCTTGTAGGTCTGGGCAGTTTGGTTCTTTATTTCTACCGCAGCCAGAACAGGCGGGATCGGAATGAAGCGTGTCTGTGTGTCCTGGGGGGGCATTTCCAGAGCAACCCCCCTGTGTTCCTGCGGGATCTGGCTCCTTGCAGACAGCAGAGGGGGCTGCCATCGCTGGAGAACAAGGGTGAAGAAGCCCCTTGACTTGAAGAAGCCTCTGGCCTGCTCCAGTTCTCCCTCAGAAGGCACCACACTGCACCCAGAGCCAGCGTGTGCAGCGTGAGCACTCGGGAGTCGCACGTGCCTCAGGAGGTCCCAAAGCCACGAGTGTTGCTGGCTGCTGTGGGACCTGGGAGAACCTTCCCACGCACCTGCCCCTGCTGAAACATCCCCGGCTGGCCATGGCCGAGCAGGACAGGGTGGGAAACGGCCCCTGGGCCATTGCTCTGGTGTTCTCACCCGGGACCAGCACGAGGTCTGGACTGGATACGAATTTCCTCTCTTCCTGGTTGGAAGCTGGTCTTTTGCCATTCTCTCATTCCCTTTAACTTCTCAGCTCTGTCTTGGAAGTGTCAGAGCCTCCCTCTCTTTCCCAAAGCTTCGTCTTGCAATCAGTTTTCTGAGGAACGACACGGGTGCGTATATAAAGCAGTTGTCATCAGTTCTGAGAATATTTTCTTATAGGTGGAACTATTATTTCTCCTTGGTACTGTAGCCGTGCGCAGTCAGTGATTTGCTATGCTAATAAATTGCTGAAGGAAAAATGGGAATTATTCTGGCTATGTGCTCCCCTCTGGTATATGTGGTTTGAAAAGACTAAAGGGCAACAGAAGATAAGCAATTACAGAAAGCACTTCTCCTGGAAGCAATGAAAGAGACAGGAGGCCACAGATTTAGATGAAAATATTTCTGGAAGATTTCCCTACTGTGGTTTTTGAGTTTAGGTTTTGGGTTTTTTGGTGTTTTTTTAAGTGCTCATTGCACTGTTTCATGTGATGCCACTCTGCTGTGAAAGCAAAACCCAAGGACTGAAGTGACAGATGAGATAGATGACATAAATTCATTCAGATCCAAGCTTAATTCCAGAAACTTGGCATCTTATCAGCTCTCATAGACCTAAAAACCAAAACAGAGCCACCTCCAACTTTTATTAACGCTCCCTAGGTAGGATTCTTTCCATCGCCATTTATTGTTCGTACAAGCAGTTTTCTTGACTCACAACTGGAGATTACCCTGTTGCTTCATTTATTTGGTCATTAATTTGGCACCGTGGGCAGATGTGATGTAAAGCTCTTAACCATGCTGGGGTTAGATGGAGGCAAGGAGTCTGCACCCAGAAGGTTTAACAAGGCATCCATCCCAAGGGAGTGTAGATACTTTTAATTAATTTAATTAAAGGCAACATTTTGTACTGGACTAGAAAGATTATTTTGTTGACTAAGACCTAAACATTAAGTTGTTTATTTTTTTTTTTAAAGGGAAATAAGGAGATAAAAGCCAAAATTCTGTTTACCCCGTTACTTTTTTTGTGCAAAAATAATGGAATTTGTAGTTCGATGAGAACCCCAGATTTCTGTCAGCGTTTATCATTCACAGAGGACAATTAAGCAAAGCTGATTGGGTTGATAGCTGCAGTGTGTATCTTAAGCTATGCGGGCAATCAAAATAAATGTTTGTCGTAGCTTTAACAGGTGATAGAGCTTTGCTTTTCCTGGGTGTTCCTTCGGCACCCGGTCTTCAACCATCTTTCCGATCTCTTGTAGGGGACGGTGAGCGAAATGTTTTGCTTTTCAGCTGCTCCCAGAAGTGTCTTTTTTAAAAAAAAAACAAAAACCAAAAAGGACAAAACCCCAAACCACGGCAGCGGGGGTGTTTTCGCAGCTAAGATGAACCTGCACCTACCGGGGGTACCTACAGCAGCTCCGCCCACACGGGCACCGGGGCCGGTCCCTTCGCTCAGCCCCGGCCGGAGCCTCCCGAGCGGTGCCCGCGGGTTCAGCACTCGGCGGCGGCTCGAACGCCTCGGCCCCGCGGGAGGCGCCGACAGATGCCGGAGACGTTCCAGGTCTGATCCCCGCAGCGCAGCCCGGCCCACGGAGCCGCCCCCGGTCGGCTCCCTCCTTTGCGGCGGATCCTTCTGACAACCCCGCAGAGAGCCGCCCGTGCCGGGGAGCGGGAGCTCGGCGCCCACCGCCTGCCCTCAGAGAGGGGCCCCGCACCCATCGCCTCCCCTCACAGGGCAGCTCCGGCCCCACCAGCGCCGCCACCTCCGCCGCCTGGGGGGCACAGGGGGGGTCAGGGGGGTCAGGGACAGTTATCGGGGTACGTGTAGAGGGCCTGGGGGCACGGGGGGGGGTCGGGGGCCGTTTGAGGGGTAGGGGTTGAGACTCGGAAGAAAATTCATTAGTTCTAAGTTTCTTTTA
>JANHFX010022386.1:0-37552 GCA_027560015.1 Chloroceryle amazona | reverse complement strand
CCCTCAGCCTTTCCTCAGCAGGGAGATGTTCCACTCCATCATCTCTGTGGCTCTGCACTGCACTCTTTCAAGCAGTTCCCTGTCCTTCTTGAACTGAGGGGCCCAGAACTGGACACAGTATTCTAGATGTGACCTCACCAGTGCAGAGTAGAGGGGCAGGAGAACCTCTCTGACCTGCTAACCACACTCCTTCTAATCCACCCCAGGATGCCCTTGGCCTTCTTGGCCACAAGGGCCCATTGCTGCCTAATGGTCACCCTGCTGTCCACCAGGAGCCCCAGGTCCCTTTCCCCTACGCTGCTTTCCAGCAGGTCAGTCCCCAACCTATCCTGGTACCTGGGGCTGTTCTTTCCCAGCTGCCAGACTCTATGCTTGCCCATGTTATAGTTCATTAAATGTTTCCCCGCCCAGCTCTCCAGCCTGTCCAGGTCTCACTGGATGGCGGCACAGCCTCTGGTGCATCAGCCACTCCTCCCTCTTTTGTGTCGTCAGCAAACTTGCTGACAGTGCCCTCTGTTCCCTCATCCAGGTCGTTGATGAATATACTGAATAGTACTGGTCCCAGTACCGACACTTGAGGAACTCCACTAGATACAGGCCTCTAACCAGACTGTCCCACTGACCGCAACTCTCTGCCTTCTATCCTCCAACCAGTTCCCAATCCACCTCACTACCTGAGCATCCAGACCACACTGCCTCAGTTTAGCTGTGAGGATGCTGTGGAGGACAGTGTCACCTGCTTTACTGAGATCAAGATAAACCACATCCACTACTCTACCATCATTTATCCACCTGATTATGTCCTCATAAAAGGCCATCAGTTTGGTCAAACGTGACTTCCCTTGGTAAAACCACGATGACGGCTCCCTCAAGAATGTATTATGCAAGCACATCATGGCTGCTCTTAGAGAACAGATCTCTAACTGCAGCATTCTGAACTCAGTCCTGCCTATTACTCAAAAGCAAGTCCAGGAGCTGTTTGTTTTCTGGTGGACTCCATGACCTGTGCAGGCTACACCTGCAAATCTAGTCTCGCATCGTGCCACAATGTGGCATCTCCAGAGGGGAAGAGAGTTTAAATTTCCTTTACTTTCACATGTCCTGCCCCTGATTTGGTTCTGCCAAGGTTATTCTGTTCAGTACATTCAAACCACTCTGTCACCATCATGGACAGACAACATATGGGAGGAAAACAGGGGGAAAAAGGGAAGACAGTTATGTTTTAGAAAGACCTGATAAATACGTTTTAGTTGGGTTTCTGTGATGGGGTAAATAACATCATCTTACAGGAGGGTGAACCTTGGTCTTGGTACAAGCAGGTTAAGTCCTCTACATGCTTATTAAGCATTCTTTGATAGAGGAAAATAGAAAACAATGTAGATCGTGCAGCAGAGCAAGAATACTAACTCACAGGCCTATCTCTGTAGTAGCTGCCAACCTCCCTGATTTAGTAAATTCTGAATCACAAGGTAGAGGTGATATAATGCTCAGAAACCAGGACAGCTGTACTCAGAGACGCTACGTTGAGATCTCTCAATCAAGCATGTAAGTACTCCACCGCTTTCAGTTAAAGGAGAATTAGCACTTTCAGTGAAAGGAAAATTTCTACACTTACAGGGCACATTTCATAATCTTGGAGTAGATACCATGGACAAAATTTAAACTAATTTTTCCTGCTTTTTTTTTCTTTTTTTGTAATCAAACAAACAAAAAATCCTCTTTATAAAAAAGATGTCAGTCCCATCTCTAAGGGGCTGTAATTTCTACCACAGTCAATGCCTGACTGCTGCATCAAAGTGTAGAAAGGTCACCCCTCTGTGAACAGATAGCAACTGGGCTGCCTCACTGGGATCCAGTGGATTCTGGAAGCTGTCAATCATTTTCTGTATGTCTTGAAGTTCAGTCCCTGGAGTTCCAAGAACAGTAAGGTTATCACGCAAGGTCTCAGGTGATGCATGTAAAAATACCTCAGTTTTTGTAAACTCAATTTTCCCTCCAGGAGTTTTGTACTTCAGGAATTCCCTCATTTTTCATCCCTCCCCTGGGAAGCAGAAAAAGAATGTGTTTACATCCCCCTAGTCTGTAGTGAGGAGCTACAAAAACAGGCAGAGATTGTGGCAGGTGGGGAATTATGAGGATGTAGTAAGGTCAGAGAGGAAAAGGTGTAGGGATGAAAAGGTACAAGCTCCTCAAAAGAATAGTTCCTTTATTAGCCCTTCCCATTAAAATGTCAATTATTACAAAATACCAATAAAAATGGTGGTTGTCTTATTAATTATCATATTTAGATTAGATTTGTGAGGCAGGAGCAGAATCAGATGGCATTTTATTTCCTCCAAAGACCTAATCAAACTCCTTGATACAGAATGATAGGGACAACTTTTCCAACTATTTTTAATAAAATACTATCGGGGCTCAGTTCTGCAAGCTAATGAATATTTTTCTGCTGAGGCTCTCAAGCTTTTTATTCTATTTTAGCCTAGCAAAAACCTTCTCAAAGCAATGGGTCTCTACAACCCATTACCCTTACAGGAGCACCTGCTGTTACTTGATGTTTGTATGAAATGGCTGTACAGGGCTTGACTGTCTCCCAGCCACCTCAGAAGTGATTGAACTTGGAAACACCTCTTCTAGATACCCAGTGAACACTGTTGGGCCACAGGGGCTGCTGTTGTTTAAGGAAGTTATATAGTCTGATTTGAGGGAGAGGGAAATTATTCCTCAGCAGCAGAAGCCTCAAAAAAAGAGCTCTTGGTCATGAGGAATGGAGTTAAATTGTCCCTACAGAATGTGTTCCAGAGACGGCAGAGTAGTGAGGACTCTGTCGTTGTATTTCCAGGTTTAGAAGTGTGGTAGCTAGGCAGGCATTAGATAGGTCCAAAACTGAAATACATTGCACATAATATTCCTCCTACGACTGGCTATGTGGTTTCTCACTGATCACTGTGCTCAGGCTTCTTGATTGTTTCAAAGCTCATTAAACATGCTAATTTATGTGAGCTTTTTCAGCCATATACAAATGAAGTTACTAATGTGCACTTGAAGGTACAATGAGCGCACACCGCAGAAAACGAAAGTCAAAAAGCAGGCAGTGCTTTTTGTTTGAGAAAATAAACCCACTTCAAACTCAAACATTCACAAGCAGAGTATTAAAAGAAAAGCTGTAACAAGTATTTATGATTCACTGAGTCCTTTCTTCCCTTCCAAAATTCAATTTCAAGAAGATCAATTCAGAGCTGATAATAAAAATTGTACTCACATAAAAAGAAAAATACCTAATGGATAAAATCTGGAGACATTAAAAGACAAAGATAGTCTTTTATATATTTTTCCCAGTTCTTGAAGAAATTGTTTTATCCAATTGTCATAATCTATTTTTCACTTTTTAAAAGATGCCAGGACAGGAGGGAAGCTGTGTAGGTAAAGTTTTTACTCCTGACTTGCATCTGAGCAGCACCAAATGAACATGGGTGTGAAAAGAGCCCAGCCACACAGCACACCCCGCCGTAGAGGAGGAGGTACACATCATGTGCTATGCTTTGAAACTCCAGCTCACTATACTGTGGCAAGAATCGAGTGTCTGAAAAGTGCCAAGAGCACTTCAGCACTTGGAGAAGGATTATCTCATGTGACCTTGGTCGCTTAATTATCAGGCATCACGTTTAACTGGGCTCCTGCAATCTTAGGCACCTCCAAAGAGGGTTTCATCCCTCTCACTTTGAACACATTTTACCTTGGGATGAGCAACACCTCTGAAGGTTGTCACGGTCTTTTTTAAGTGTCCAGTGACAGTTGAGGTTAGACACCAGTAGTTACATACCTCACTGCTAACCACTAAAGGAAAGGTAGGTAAATCCCACTTCTGCAGTACAGTTTACCTTGAATAACAGGTTGAAGCTATTGGAGAAACCAGTACTATTTCTGCACAAGCACATGCTCTTGCAAGGTGACACACACCTCAGTTGTTCCACCCTTTGGAAAAAGAATCAAATGACAGATTTTCTAGAGGCACCCAAGCCTGTCTTTTTTAGTCTCTGGTAGAGGAAAAGCCATCATGGGCGGATCAGATGCCTCAATGGACACTTGCTAGAGGCAGAAGAGCAATTTTTGAACCATATTTTCTGTTCCCTGCCAGAGCAGACCTCCCAAGCCTGGTAAATACATCACTTTTCTGTGAGACTGCAACAGATCTGTAATGTTGTGGGTATGCTCCTGAAACACAACGCTTTTTCCTCAGTAAAATGGAGCAGGAAGAATTAAAATAGAAGGACAGAATTTCATCTCGACTTTATTCTTCAGCTGACATCAATCTCGTCTTCATTCTCCTTTTATCCCTTTCTCACCACCAGCATTTCAGTCTTGCATCTGGAACCATCTACTTTAAGCACACAATATTTGTTACTTAGCAATATTGCCAATCCCTCCCCAGTCTGGGATCAGAGGCTGTGCATTTAACGCACAAAAAGAGCTTGGGGAATTTCCTAATTGAGTAAAATCCAGGAGATAGGAAACCACGCTGTAAAATGCACCAACATTCTAGGCTTGGGTGTAGAGCTCTGTGAGCAGCCTGCAGACAGGACAAATGCACAAAGAAAACCATTCAGATGATTTTCCCTAAGTAAACACACCAAATTAGCAAAGATTTTTGCTTCCTGGGCCACAACCACTCCCAGGCACCACATGAGACCTCTCTGGGATGGTGCTGGGGCTCCCAGACCAAGGGTCAAGCACCGGATTTTGTGCAGGCTTGGGATATCATTCCCAGATGTCACTGTCCCATCTGGTGTCACAGTTTCTGGTTTAGAAACTGCTTGCCCAGTGTCTCTTAGAACTGCTTTTTTTCAGTGTTCCTATCTATCCAAACAGAGATGGAGAGGCAGCCTTCCTCTCTCTGTCCTTCTCCCCCTGGCACTGAGCTGTCTCCAGCTCCTGCACTGCCAGGGCCAGCCCGGGTACCTTCTCCCTCCTGTTCCCTCTCCTACTCATTTCATCAGAAACAAGTCAGAGGATACATAGGTCCCAGCCTGCTGCTTCTGTGTACGTGGGGACAAGCACAATCCTTGATAAACTGGTGGGATGGGGAATACTTTCAGAAATAGGAAAAGGCAACACAGCAGGGCCAGGGTCTGGCTTAATTACTTTTGATTTTTTAACTAAAGGATGCTTTTTTTTCTTTTACTTTTGTTTCTATCTCTAAATCAAGAGGACCAAAGTGCTCTCCTTCCTGGCAGGCACTCTTCAGCAAGACCCTTCATCCATGGCACATGCTAGCTGCATCCAGATTAAAACCACTCATTGCTATTTCCCCATCTCCAGTGACCAGCTCAGCTGTAATGCACACAAAACTGGTGTGTGTGGCTTTGCCTAGAGCAAGAATGTCTTTTAGTATTAGCAGACACTGACCTTCTCTGGAGGCATTTTGAACATGATCAAGTGCTTTGGCAGGGTGAGGGATGAACCACGAGTTAAGGAAGGTGCATCCATCTGGAGACAGCAAAGAGCATGGTCGAAGATGGAAGGATCTGAGTTATTCTAAGAAGTGAGAGGTGTTTAGCATTTTGAGGATTTCTGCCTGTCACTTCCCACAAAGCCATTTTTAAGTTTCATAAAACTGTTACTTGGTCATAGGATTTGCCTCCAAGATTTGGTGCAAGTGTATTTTAGACATAACATGATTTAGCTTTGATGTGTAGAGTACAAGACAAATATTTGACCTCAAAAACCTGCTGAATGTGAGATAAATTTGAAAGAATCTTGAAGCATCTGACTTATAAAGCAAGGACGTGAGCTGCTGTGCTGAGGGGCATTCAGGGTCTCTTCCCCTGGCAACATGCTTTTGCTGGCCAGACCGGGAGACAGGGCATAGCAGGCATTACAAATCTGTATCATTATTTTCAAATATGATGTGTATTTACTAGTAGGCATCCCACTCTTCTTTTGTCAGAAGATATGAAAACACAGCATTTTTTACATAAATAATGTATTTTCCTGTTTTTATATATAAAGTGCCATTTCTTGTCTTCACATACATGAAGACAAAGTACAATATGCAGCTAGTACATTCTGAAGTAAGAGGTAGAAATTCAGCTTGGAGATGAAGTTCAGCTCCTTTTGAAGTAAGTTTTGCAGGGTTGGTTTTGTGTTTGCGTTTTTTTTTCCTTTTGTCTGAAAAAAAGGCAAGGCTGAATGCAAAAAAAAATAGACCTTTGGTTTGGGTGGGATGGAGTAATGAAAGGTTAAATACTCAGTGTTGTAAGCATGGAAATTATATTTGGGCAGGGTTTGTTTAACCAGCTGTGCCCTTCTAACTTTTGCACTAGAATGATAAGCACAAATTGCACCTAAGGAAACCAGACAAGTGACACTTTTCAGTGTGAGATTAATATTCACACTCTCCATTTCCTCTGCTTTACATCACAGCCCGTAAATGATACCAGCGGGCAGAGTGACAACAGGGTGACCAGAGTTTCCTCCAAAGACAGAAGCACACACATACTCCAGAGGCTGTACTTCCCCACCTCACCACAGGACGTTAAGGGTGGCTTCTCTGTAGCTGTGTTTGCAAAGGAGTCCCAACACTATGTCACCCTGCTGTGATGTGAAACCCAATTTCTTCACAGAGAAAAGAAGAACCAGATAAGCTAAGCCCAGGTGCTGCCTACCCCAGCAACACATGAACAGGTTGTGGTGTTGTTTCCTAAGAAGCAGCTAAAGCACAGTCTAACCCCAAACCCCAGAGTTTCTACATATGTAAAAAAGCAACTTGAAAACCCCCAAAACATCCCAGAGATGCTTTGTCATCTCTTAAAACCTATCCAAGAGCTACGACCCAGTTTCATATGCCAAATCTGGGAACAAAGAGAAAGGTGGGGGTTGGAAGAGCAGGGTGGCACCACAGCACAAAACCCACAGCCCTACATTTTTCTCTTCCTTTCTGCTTCTAACATTTACTTTTAAGATGACAGTTGCTGTGAGAGTCTCTTACTATCTTCTGTAATATAATATTTCTGCTGCACCCAAGTGCTTCTGCCTTTTTTCTAATGGGTGCTGTTAAGGCTTGGGTAAGCCAGCAAGGGTGGACACAGAGGAAGGATCCACAGCCTCTCCTGCATGCTGCTGCAGCTGGACTCTCTGTAAGGTAACAAAATCAGGAAGAATAAGGGGTTCACCCAACCAAATGCAGATGTTGACAGCATGAGCACCTCCCCCAGGTCCCTGCAGAGTGAGAGGCACTTCCAGGACAACACCACATCTCATCCAAAAGCAGTTGGAAACAAGTCATCCCTCAGAAGCACCAATTGATCATCAGGGGAACTTAGCTGGATAAAGGCCTCTCAAGCTGGGTGGGCTATTCTCAAGCATTTCCCATTTATCTAATGAACTTCAGGCTTATGGAAATACATATCTGCAGAAATCTTTTAATTATAATTATTCCCATTCTTATTTCTTCTGCTTTTCACCCAGAGCCTCTCCTTTTTACTTTTCTTCTTTTTCCCCCTCTTTACTCCCCATCTATCTTTTTTTCTCCCTATATTTCCCCCCCTGTAACTATCCTCCTGGACACCACATACACTGTTTCATTCACCCAGCTGCAGAAGGGAGAGAGGGAGGGACAGTGAAGTTAGGACCTGCTCACTCCCCAAGCATCTGGCAGACACAAATGCAGGCAACAAGATTAGTTCAAAAGATAAGAACAAGATTGAATTAATGTCCTGCTATAACCCTCTAAATGCAGATGAGATGGAAGCTAAATTTTTGCTTTCATCATAACTAATTGACAGCTGCTGTCTACAAGGTGCTTCTTAGAACTTCAGTTAAATGACAGAAAATGAAACATTAACTGGTAATAGCTGATAAAGTGGGGACAACAAAAGGGCAGAGGGACTGAAAGGGCAGGAGCTATTTTTAATTAATAAGCTTTTTCTCCAGCTCCCTGCAGCTCCCTTTCTGGCATCCATGCCCATTTCCATGCCAGCCTGCTCAGGGGCAGGTCAGTGCAGGTGTGAAAGGCCCTGTCCAACCTGACCTTGAATATTTCCAGGGTTCTACCACCTCTCTGGGCAACCTGTTCCAGTGTATCACCACCCTCATTGTAAAAAAATTCTTCCTTATATAAGCAATATGAAACTGTGTGTGGCCGGGCTGCAAGCTGCTGGAGAGACACAGGCAAGAGTCCTGCACATGGGTTGAGGCAATCCCAAGCACAAATACAGGCTGAGCAAGGACTGGATTGTGAGCAGTGCTGTGGAAAAGGACTTGGGGGTATTGGTGGATGAAAAACTATCACCCTGCAGTGTGCACTCGCAGACCAGAAAGGCAATTGCATCCTGGGCTGCATCAAGACAAGTGTGGGCAGCAGGTCAAGGGGGGTGATTCTTCCCCTCTACTCTGCTCTCATGAGACCCCAGCCAGAGTATTTTGTTCAGCTCTGGGACCCTGAGTATTAGATAGAGAGTTGGAGTGGGTCCAGAGGAGGCCATGATGATGATCAAGGATCTGGAGCATCTCCCCTGTGAGGACAGGCTGAGACAGCTGGGGTTGTTCAGCCTGGAGAAGAGAAGGGTCTGGGAAGAAATTATAGCAGCCTTCCAGTTCTTAAGGGGGCCTACAGGAAAGCTGGGGAGGGACTCTTTATCAGGGAGCAATAGGACAAGGGGTAATGGTTTAAAACTGAAAGAGGGTAGATTTAGAGTAGATATTACAAAGAAGTTCTTCACTGTGAGGGTGATGAGACATTGGAACGGGTTGCCCAGAGAAGCTGTGGATGCCCCATGCCTGGAAGTGTTCAAGGTCAGATTGGATGGGGCTTTGAGCAACCTGCTCTAGTGGGAGGTGTCCCTGCCTATGGCAGAGATGATCTTTAAGGTCTCTTTCAACCTAACCATTCTATGATTCTATGAAAACCAGAGTGTTGGGGGACAACTTTCACATCTAAACCCAGCTGCCTGCTCATGCTAACCTGCAGAACCTGGAGGCTTACAGAGAGTCAGCAGAAGGGCTCGCCTTGCTCACCACTAGTTTTGAGGAAGGAGATACTTGTGACATAGACAAAAAAATGTTCCTTCTGAAGGAGAAGATGATGCAGGATCATCCCCTGGTCTGTTGTGTGCTCTTCCTCTCCTTTCCTAACTTCCGACAAGTCATATGCCTGCAATTAATTTACAGGTTTCACTTAAATAAATAAAATTTAAAGGGTAAAACAACCCTCACTACCTATGCGTAATCATTCAAGGAGAGGTTTTACATCCTGAAAATGAGATTGTCCATCTGGATTTCCCCTTACATGTAGTGTTGGGATTAGAAGAAAGCACATTTCCAAAGTTTTCCTTCTCCAGATGCCAGCATTTGCAGGTTGCTCTGACTTTGCACTGTCTTCACCCATCAAAAATTGCCTGAAGACTGGCAGAATGCACTGCTCGGGGCACTTTCAGACTATCATTCCACTTACAGACATGTGTTCATCTTTACTTAGTAATACTCACTGACTGAGGACTGGCCCCTAGAAACATGCTTGCAAATATGATACAAACGTGGGATCAGCTGCAAGGTTTTTCTTTAAGTCTTGCTCCTCCTTTTTCCCTTGAGATAGTCCAGTTACGAAATACTTGTCTCCGATGACAGGGGAATCATCTAAGAGACCTCTTAAGCTACTGTAGTACACAGTAAGCTGACCTCTCAGGGAATGCTGGGACACACACTGATTCAGCCTAAAAAGGTAGGATTAAAATATGTAGTGTTGTGCAAGGTATCATCGGGCCAGATAAGATCTACCTTTGTTGAGCCCAATTTCTTTCTGTGTGGACATCTTTGGCATCTTCTACAGCAAAATTTACAAGCTATGATTCCTTGGTAATGTGAGAACCAGCATAAAAAATGTGAAAGTGGCATTTAAGAACCAAGGTAAAATTTAGATTTAATGATTTTCTTCATACAGATGTCTTTAAAATGCTTTAGAAATATCCCCACATTAATACAGCAGCCACTTTGTGGTAGCTGTTGATACTTGCACTACAATAAGGAAGCAGAAGCAGGAAGGAGCTAGGATGACAAGCTCATTGCAGAACTAGGAATTAGGTAGTGTGACCCTGAGTCAGATTTCATCATGACCGAGCTGTTCTAAAACTCCACCCCAAGCCCTGGCTGCAAGCTGACCTTACCCACACACTCGATAAGCTGTACCTGGGTTAAAGGTAGTCTGCTTCTGCAGGGTGGCACAACTCCACATCATCTGCAAAACATGGCTTACTGAAGTAGCTGCACTCCTCACAGCTTGCTTCTTGCTGCACTCTTTCCCAAAGCTGCTCAGCTGAACATCTGCCTACCTGGGCACTGAGGAGAAGACAGACCTAGATGATGGCCATGTGCCAGATTCTTGCCCAGTCTTTTGACAGAGTGGATCTGGAATAAACAGCTCTTAGGCAGCTTCCTAACAGGCTATGCACTCTGGTAGAAAAGTAATGCATAATCTAGTCTAGGGCAGTATATCAAGTACGCTCCATTTCTCAGTGAAAATAGGCTAGAAATGGCCCATTTCCTTTTTTTTCCCCCCTTCTTTATTGGCACGTGTGCTCAACCTCATATTGTGTGCAGAAATGTAAACATACCTGGGAATAAAACCCATAAAATACTGAACATGGACATTACAGCACAGGATTTAAAAAAATAATAAAATCAAGTCCAACTCTGTTTGCACCTCTGTTTTCTCCCAAGTCTTCTTACAAACTAAACTGAATTCACAGTGAAGTACATTGCACTCATTCATCCTCTGATCTACTGCACTTTATTTCCACTACAATTGCTCATATCAATGATGTTTATCTGATATTTCTGCTGAAATACCAAAAAATTGTTGTGTCTCTACTTAACATGCCATCACCAATCATTTTTCCTCATAAAGAAACCAAGTGGCATCCCTCCTCCTTACTCAGCAACATGACTTGTACTGTCTGTAATGCTATCCATCTAAACCAGGGAAAATGTTCTTTTCCTCAGCTTGCAAAATGGTTTACAGGTATATTCATAATATTCTGACTAGAAAGTCCATAAGGTAATATTATCCACATAAAAAAATGCCCTCTGAGCAAGAGTTATGTTTAAAACATGATGTGTTTGTGTGGAAATGTCTATACTAAATATATATTAGACATACAGTAAACATCTATATCAGATATACTTCTGGCAATATTCAACAATAACGTCTCTCTTGAGTTTCAGAACTTCATCCTATAAATAAGACAATATTTTCTTCTTAGCATCATGGAGGACTTAAAACTACTGTGAATTTAACAAAGTCAAAACACTTGTAACATTTTCTATTAATATGATTTTAAAAAATCCCAGAGTATGTCTAGTATTACAAATATCTAAACTATGACATTCCAAAACTTCATGGAGGTTAAAAATCAAGAAAGATTTCAACCAGTACACCAGATCAGGTTAAAGCAGTCTTGTAAATAAATTCAGAATTATTTTATTCACGTCTGTTTTGTAGAATTTTGCTCACAAATTCTGTAATATTTTCCAAAAGAGCCTGCAGATAGGAGCTATTTCCTCATACACTCATAGAGCCTACTGTGAGGATAAAAAGCTTATGAGTACATTAAACTAAACAATTGGATATTTCAAAACCAGAACTGTTTTCAGCACACGACACAGAATCACAGGCAGTTTAATACAAAATCCATGTTCTCACCTTTAGCCAGATGCTGAATAAAGAAGAATTTTGTAAAAGGCAAAATCTATACCCATCATGGTATCTTTACAATAACACTAGTAGAAATAGTTGACCTAGACAGTCTGGAGAGTTGGGCAAGGAGAAATTTAATGTAATATATCAAGGGCAAGTGTAGACCATGAGGCAGCAATGTGCCCCTGTGTCCAGGAAGGCCAATGGCATCCTGGGGGTGGATTAGAAGAGTGTGGTTAGCAGGTCAGAGAGGTTCTGCTGCCCCTCTGCTCTGCCTTGGTAAGGCCACATCTGGAATACTGTGTTCAGCTCTGGGCCTCTCAGTTCAAGAAGGACAGGGAACTGCTTGAAAGAGTGCAGTGCAGAGCCACAGAGGTGATGGAGTGGAACATCTCCCTGCTGAGGAAAGGCTGAGGGAGATGGGGCTCTTTAGCCTGGAGGGGTGACCTCATTGATGTTTATAAATATGTACAGGGCAAGTGTCAGGAGGATGGAGCCAGGCTCTGCTCAGGGATGTCCAGTGACAGGACAAGGGGTAACGGGTGTAAGCTGGAACATAGGAGGTTCCAGGTAAACATAAGGAGAAACATTTTTCATGGTGAGGGTGACAGACACTGGAACAGGCTGCCCAGGGTGGTTGTGAAGTCTCCTTCTCTGGAGACATTGAAAACCCAGTACCTGGATGCATTCCTGTGTGACCTGATCGAGGTGATCCTGCTCTGGTGGGGGGGGGGTTGGACTGGATGATCTTTCAAGGTCCCTTCCCACCTTGAACATTCTGTGATTCTGTGCTTTATTAAAGGAGCCTTCCTCACCTAGTATCGATCTCTAACTAGGACCACTGTTGGATGCTTCATATGTAAGAGCCCAGAGCAGTTCTGCACCTGACAGAATAACCACAGCCAGAATTTACCTCCTTACCTAGGCTGGAAATGCTTTAGAAGTGATGCCCCTTAACGTCCACAACCTTTAGTTAGCCATGTGTCTGCAGACTGCTGCTGCTTTCCATGCACCTCTCCATCACAGGCCTTGCAGGCATGCCCATGGAAGACCATGAGGAAATGGCACAGTGGAAGAAGGTTCACATGAGTCTCCTACTGCTCCCAGTGGAGCTGTCTATAGCCCCACACCTGACCTGCACACCCTGGCCACCCCTTCACCAGCATTTCATCCCCTGCTACTGGGTTACCCTTCTCCCTAAAGTACAACACTAACTCAGAGCTATGACTCTGCCTATGTGCCAAGACCCAACTGTCCTTGAAAAGGTGGAGGAGCCTCCTGATGTACTTACAGGGTTTTGCAGCCTGCTGCCCAGTGCTTCTCTTTTTTGAATTAATGTGTTCAGCATCCTATCTCAAGGTCCCCACTTCTCCAGTTGAATGGAAATGAAAGCTTCTGGAGGCCTAATGAAGGGAAAAAAAAGTGTAGGAGATGAGAAGAGTCACCTCTCAAAAGGTAAACTAATAACCTTCTTCTGAAACACTCAAATACCTTCTTTAGATTCAACTTCTCCAACAACATTAATTCTACTCATTCCTTATATATAACAGGTACAAATATGCTGTATCTTGTGGGTCAGCTACCAGAGATGAGATGAGCTTTGGGGAAAGTCTCCAAGTCTACATATTTTTAATTTCAGTGCAAGTGAAATAAATTGCAAAGGAAATAGTGACAAATTAAAAGAAAAAAAAAAAATATATATACCTCATTATACTGGCATTAAGGTAGCAACAGGAACCATAAGGCTGCCTGGGCTAAGCTGGACATGTTCAATGCCTTTTCACTTGTAACTTCAAACCACATCTTGTTCAATTAGCACAGAGTTTTCAGTGCTTGGCTTCCCGCTGATTTGCACTAAGTAACAGACAAAACTGCTCTAGCAGTATCTTGCCAGGACCCTGTTAGTATGCAGGACCCCACGTAAGAGCCAGGAAATTGAGCCGAGGAGCTAGTAAGTGGCCATGCAAGCACTGAAACCAAGCTCTGTTCTCCGGGAGTAGCAAAGTCATATAGAACAGCGCTATACTGACCAATTTCTTATTTGACATAATTTTGCACTGGTTTCAACTGTAAACTCACTGATGCTTAGAAACTCCTATGAGGTACCTGGATTTCCTCCATTAATTAACTGGTTATCTCCATGGGGTCTGATGTGAAGCCAGAGTCCCATCTACAGGCTGTGGTGAGACAACCATACACTCAGACCACCAATTCACACCAAGAAACAGAGTGCCAGGGTAGGTGCCCTTAAGATCGAGAGCCCATCCCGTGTTTTGTCATGGCAAAGGTCCAGTGTAAAGCAGACAGTGCCTGGGGTTCACAGGAGCGCCAGACTGACCCCTACCCAGAGGAGGGGGCTTGGCCAGTGTGTAACAAATACCTTTTAATGGTACAGAGTAAACCTGAAGAATGCCCAGGTGAAAATAAAGGGGCTGGTGTGGTTGCTTACAGCAGCTGACCCTGTGTTTCACTCCCAGACACTGAATTTCTTCCACATGCTGAACTGCTCCGACTTGTTAGTCTTACATTTCCTTCCTAATAATCATGAACATCAATTCTGCGCTTGCTCTCATAAAGACTGGCAGCTCTTCCTACTAAATCAGTGCAGATTTGCAATTCAGTATGCTTTCCTTTACCCTAGCTTTATGATACAATAATTCACTCGTATCACTGAAAGTCACGGAAAATAAAACCATTTCTCATTGAGCACAGACATAATGAAACTCCAGCAGCAGCAGACTTAGAGGAAGTACCCAATTTATAAATCAGACGACATTCTTGACATTCAATCAGCTGCAAATAAAATGTGATTATTGCCAGATATTCACATTTTCAAATACATACAAATAATTGTATATCACTTGTCTGGAAAATCAGTTTGTCTCCCCACAAACAACACTCATCAGCCCACACAGCCTATTTAAGCCCCAGTGGCTCCTGGTATGAAGGAGCCTGAGAATTTTCTGCATATTTATATAAAAATAATCCTAATTTTCAAGTAGGAACAAGTGATACATTTCCAAGTTCTTGAAGTTGTATTTCAAAAATGGCACAGGTACTTTGGAGTCCAGAAGAGTTAAAAAAGCAGACTAATACCCTTGCAAATCAAGGAGAGCTCTTGTCTTTTGCATAGAGTGGGAAACGGAAAGACCAAAATGGGGAAAAAAAAGCCATGTTTTGAGAGCTGAGTTCCTTCTCCTAGCTAAATAGTAGCTTGGCTTGGGTTAGTGCCAACTTGCAGATAGTTCTACCAAGGAACCCCTTTGCTCTGTTGTAGTAGAGAATGGACTTACTGCCCAGAGAGCAATTCTTCCTGCTTGGCTGAGCAGAGGGAACAAAAACCATGTATTAAAAAATAATGGTCAGCAACTGCCTTAGAAGTAAATGGGCAGAGATGAGCGGTGTCTTTGTTCCCAAGAAAAATTCCAACCTATAAACAAAGTCTGTCTAGAAAAGCTGGGCACAGAGGTTACAAGTACATGGGAGTTTGCTATTCTGAACATTCTAGACCAGTATCAAACACACTGGTCTGCACGAGGGCCTATTGACTGGGTCAGCTGAGCCTGTGCCCTTCATGGCACAGCCCATGGGTATTGGCCATCAACCAACCAGACCATGGCAGGTGTTGCAGATCACACAGCTACCCTGGCATCATGCAACCATCCCTGGCCTGTGCTGGGTGAGGAACCATACTACCCACAGGACTAGTGGGTCCTTCAGTGCAGACACAGCCTGTGACATCCTGCAATCATCTTGCTTTCCCTTGGAAGGAAATCCTGTGATACAAGACTTTTTTCAGCTTTACAGGTTAATCTGGAATAACAGACGCGTGACCTCCTTATTACTGCCTCTGTTGGTTGCAATAATTGTCCTCTGTGTGTGAGTTTCATTAGTTAGCTAATACCCACTGACAGTAAATCAGCAAAAACTGATCCAGAATTAATGCAGCAACCCTTAAATTGTTTACACAGGAGAGGAGACATCACCTGAAAATGAAAAATCCAGTCACTGCCATTCTGTTGGTAATAAAGCATTCAGCATTTAGACAGTGAAAGAGCTTCAAATGTCTGGAAGGTCAATCATTTTGAACTTGGGGATGAAGAGCTATTCCCAGAGTAAGACTACTCATGGTTATCAGCAGAGACACACAATGACAGCACTTCTGCAGCATAGAAGAACAATTTGGGAAAGAAAATGAAGTTGCTCACTGAGGATTTCAGTGCTGCAGGACTTGCTTAGGAATGAAGATGGGGAATCTCAGACTCCTCTGTGAGAAGTCTTCTCTTTTCAGTTGTACCCTGTAATAGGACGAGAGGTAATGGTCACAAGCTGAAACACAGGAAGCTCCACCTCCACATGAGGAAAAACTTCACCGTGAGAGTGACAGAGCCTGGAACAGGCTGCCCAAGGTTGTGGAGTCTCCTGCTCTGAAGACTTTCAAGACCTACCTGGATCTGTTCCTGTGTAGCCTGCCCAAGGTGTTCCTGAGCTGTCAGGGGGGTTGGATTCTATGGTCCCCAGAGGTCCCTTCCAACCCCTACCATTCTATGATTCTATGACTCTAAGGAATGGAAACCAGCCTCTGGCACAAAGTAAGCCATGTCCGACCCTGACAGGCTGCACAGCTGGTCATCCAGCTGCCTTTTTTTAATGCCTGGGTGCCACCCAAGTGGCTGCAGTGAAGCTGCTCACAGGGACATGACCCATGTGCTGCCAAAAGTAACACGAGAACAGTGGCGCAAAGGGTTCCTGCGCAGCAGCAAGCAGGTGGCTCTGACTGCACGATGCTAAGCTTTTTTCTGGTGGGCCATCAGGATGTCAGTTTGTCTGGGCCAATGGATCTCAGCTGTATGGTGCAGAATCACTGACATTGGGACAAGAGGAAAACCATGCAGTGATGAAACAAGTTTGTTCTGCTGCATTTGAAAGTCTCTGGGTTGAGTGTTGGCCCTAGGACCATACTTACATTCACCTCTGTTTTAAGGAAAGAAAGTACCTAGGAATGGCAATTCATGCTCAAAAGCTTGCAAGTCACAGCTGCCTGAGACATCTTTCCCTCCCCTCCTCACACTGCAGCTCTGAGTGGCCCAAAATGAGACAAAAGGGAGTCATGATAACTACTTTTATTTTTCTTTTTTAAGCACAAAAAGAAACTGGTGTCACACAGAAAATGTTTTACCTTCATTCCCTTAGCTGGTTCAACCCACCTCTAACAACTTTTGAACCCTCTGACTAATTTTAAATACATTTGACATAAGAACAGAGGTCTCAAGGGTATAAAATTCCTTCCAGTTCTGCAAAATCAGCATTCAGCTAGTGAGGAGAACCCCCGGCTGAGGGAAAAGGCAAGGAGAGTTTGATCCCTAGCTATTTTGCTTGGCTTGCTCAGCTCCCAGGAGACGGCGGCCAGCTGGGCTCCCAGCATGACAGCCAGGTAGGCAGCACATCCACAGCTAGGAACTTGCCACAAAACTCAGTGCTTCTTGCCCAGATAGATGGTAAAACAGGGCTGCTTCCCATACACAGCAGTGAGCTGGGGATACTGCCTGGTGGCAAGGGCCGAGCACAGGGACCATCAGGGATGAAAGAAGGGGCTGAGGGGGGATGGTTGGGGTGTGCTAAAGAACACACAAAGAGTTGCCAATATAAGCACAGAGAAGGCAAGACAAGACCTAAAGAGTCTGTATTTGCCTATGAATTCAGAATTGCAGATGAGGTCACTTAGCTCATCACTATAATGCAGCTGTCTCTAGAGCACAACAGCTACGTAAGGAAATGCGACACAGCCTGACATGGATAGAGCAAGAGCAGTGCCTGAGCACCATATATATGAAACATAGGATGGAGGGAGAAAAAAAAAACAACCAACCAAATATAAGATGAGGAACAGCAATGGCTTGGTGACCCCGGCAGGCAGATTTTGAACCAACATTATGGCATCAGGCTGACACAAATGTTTCCCATTGGAAATAGAGTTGACCATACTTCTTCTTTACAGAAGAAATGAAAGTGGTGGAAACTGATGGTTTTGCCATCCCAGAAGAATGAATATTTCAAGGTCAGGCTGTGTGATTGCTAGCCTTACTCCATACCATAGGCCATTAGATTTCACCCTTGTTTTTTGAATCCAACTCATCTCCAGCCCCTTTCAGTCCTCTCTTGAGGTATATTTTTAGCTATGCTTCATTACTTACCCAACTAATAGACTAAATAAATCACTGATGTAATACCATTTATTTTTATGTCATATGCTAATACACAATCACTGCAGTTCTTGAGTCTTCAGTGATGTTGTTCCAAGTGTTGCACAGGACTGCCATCCAAATGATTATAAACAGAATTGACAGTTAGCCTCTTTGGGCTAAGTCTGACAAACCCCATCATTACTAGTGCAATGTGAGGAAGAAGACGCTGCTAACCTTTATATCCAGGGTATGGGGAGGCTGGGCCAAGTAACAAAAGGAGTCTTGCTGAACAGCTGCTGAAAGAGCTTTTTTTTCTGAATGACCTGACAGGCCAGGATAAATTGCATGGTCCTTATTCCAAAAGCTAAGGAAGAAGAAGAAAACAACATATTAGGCATTTCCTCTGCCATTTAAAAGAGAGGTTACTCTACAGACATTGCTCTCTGTCTTGTAGTACTTCAGCATCTTAATTTAACAAAAGGAGGGGTGTGATGTTTCTGTATATTGTGGTCATCGAAACAAGACTGAATGCAGAGATCAGGGAAATATTCCATTCATTTGTATTTAGTGAGTTGTGTTCTCAGCTCTGTTCTGCAGAGCAGGACAGTGCCAGGCAGTGCAACCAAGTGCAAACAGGCTGGGAATGGAGTAGACACCAAATAAAATGTATTTGTTTTCCCCTTAGCAAATTTTTAATTACATGCCACCCTGCTGCAGAGTACAGGTCATGACTGAGTTCATGGCAAGGAGACTTTGTAGAGAGATTTAAGGAAGAAATCTCCACAGCCTGGCTTTCTGTGATACTGTTTTCATACGCCCATACAAAGAAGAAAGGACTAAATATGAAAAATAGCATTGATGACTAAGGCTGTTTTCTTTCGTGACACATCTATCTACACCAAATGTTGTTCCTATGTGCGCACGGAGCTACACAGAGGCATCCTGCATTATTTAACAACGTTCCTTAGACACAACTCTGCTCATTTAAAGAGTTTCATCCTAGTAAGGATTCCTGGATTAGGCCACAGTAATATCACAATTTCAGTGTAATTTTATGAAGTTAATTATAAAAGAGTAGACTAAATCATATTATCACTCAGAGAAAGACAAACTACAGAGCAGTTTATGGTGTCTATTAAACACACAGCCAAGGCCTTTTCATACTCTAGAAAGTAAGTAATAACACAGCACACGATTTAGCTTATTCTGCAAATTAAATCATTTTCATAATAACAGCATCCCTTGTACAGAAACTAAACTTTTCAATTTCATTGTTGATTTCTTGGATGCTTGTTGGTAAGCTAGATGGAATATATCTGCAATGAAAGCAAAATTATCTGTAGGCATGGAGTATGACAGAGAAAAGAAGCCAAACTGAGGATGAGAGGAAAATAGTGATATATTCACAAATGCTTTTCATTTCTTTCCCCCTTTAAATTTAGAACACATAATGGAGTTGGTCACTCTAGTCCCTAATTTAGCGATCTTAGGATGTTGCTTTAGTTCACAGAAGTAGTACTGTAAGAATATAACCTCTGATGTTTTGTGGTTGACATTACAGTGACTCATTAGGTCCTCCTAGATGAGCTTGGTCAAATTCAGTGAAATACCTGCTTGTTCAGATTAATCATGCCTTGTTTCAAGTATTGGTTCTGAATGTGGGTTTTTTTTATGCTGCTGTCCTGTCTTCTACCGCCCATCACTGTCCCAATTCAATTACAGAATCACAGAATAATAGGGGCTGAAATGGACATCTAGAGATCATCTAGTCCAGCCCCGCTACCAAGGTGGGTTCACCTGCAGCTGAGTGTCATTTTAGGTTGCTTGCAATTGCCAAACTTGTTTGGAACAGCCCAATTTTCACAGCAGGTGAGATTATCAGTGGACCCACTTTTTCCCTACTCTTCCTTGTCTCATCGATGTATTTGAAAAGCTTTTCTTCTTTTGTTTCAGGTCCCTAGCCAGACTAGGTACCAAGAGAGACTTGCCTTTCTTGTTGACTCTCTACATACCCTGGCAGCATTTCTATAATCCTCCCAATTAACCAGACCCTTTTTCCATATACTGTAAATTTCCCTCTTCTGTTTGACTTTTTCCAGCATCTCCTCACTTATCCATGCATCTAAGCAGGCCTCCTGACTCCTCTACTTGATTTCTTTTTATTTTTTTTTTTGCCAGGCAATACATTTATCTTGAGTTTGGAGGAGGTAGTGCTTGAATATTAATCAGCTCTCTTGGGCTTCCCTGCCTTCTGGAGCCCTAGCCCACGTCCCCAGACCTGTTTCCATTGCAAAAGCCTTATATAAACTAGGACAAAAACCACATGGATGCATTTGAAAAAACAACTTTCTTCCTGCTGTAAGCAATGCACATCTAGAAACTTACATCCATCAGGTTCATTTCAGTGAGACATCTGCATTGAACTTAAGACATTTCTTGGCATCTGAAATAGTATGATGGATATGAAGCAAGCAAGTGTTGCATCCAGATAGCTGATGGTTGCTTGGTATCTCCTATTTGATTGACACAGACAGCACTTACAAAGGACAATAACTTGCAAGTCTACGATGTCATAAGGGCAAATCAAGGGAAATATGCTAAACATTCCTATTTAGAAAGGACCTTTTTAGACTAAAAATTGGGAATGGGACTGACTTCCAGAGAGGAAGCTTCAGTAGACAAGCAGAGCTTGTACACATTATTGCTGTTAAAACAGCAACTTCATAACTTAAGAAACATTTATTCTAGAAGTCCCCAGTATGACAAAGCCCCAGTACAACCTCCCCAGTATAGCAAATTATGAGGGCAGTCCATCAGCAGCCAGTAAACACGTGGTCCAGATGCAGCCACTAGCTCAGGAAATCTCTAAAGCAGCCAGTTATCAGAAGTTCGGCACTGTCCTGCTTTTTTCCTCCCTACGTATCCATCCCTGCACTCCTTCAGATGCAAGACCATAGGAATACTGATCTGGCCTGTGATGGCTCTCCTAAGAAGGTGTCAAAAAGAGAAAAAAAAAAAGACTGCTAAGGAATAAAATACTCCCTGCCTCCTAACATCTAAGGCAGGTGTTTTTTCAGTCAAGAAATCAGGTCACAGAGAAGCTCTGTTGAAAGAATGTGATAAAGACATAAATAGGACCTAGAAGATATAGCTCTTTGTCCTATAAAATCAGGCAGCATTCCCTGCCTACAAAGTAAGGAAAAGGAGAGGAGACAAAATGATAAATGAAAGACATCATGAGCATCAGTCAATAATCATACGGAGAAGAGCCAAAATTAACTCTAAGGTCTTAAAAAAAGAGCTCTGTGGAATTTTTATAAATGCTGCTCTCTTATTTACCCAATACAGACATAGGAATAGCCTGTACGGAACAGACATCAGCACACAAACCAGCTCATTAATACTGTGCAAAGAGAAAATATACAAGAAAAAAGGAAAAAAAAGAGATTAAAACAGGTGAGTGTGTCAAATGAAAGAGCAGCACTCTAAGTTGCACTGTCTAGCTCTCCTACTCTACCAAAGGATGTCCCTTTTCATGAGATGGTAGAAGATAAATACTGAGGAACTAAGGAACCCTGAGGAACAAAGAGAAGCAGCACTGGCTGTAAGGAAGAGTCAATTCAAGAGAAGTGTGTACCTTCAGATGTGAATGACCTTCTTGTCTGAAAATGGAGAGGTAGGCAAGTAATGGGAGTAATTCTGGTAGATCACCCCCAAAGGTCTGACAGGAGCTATGGTATAAGGTAGAGGAATCCACAAATGTAGGTACACTCAGTTCATTTTTCTCTGTGAATTTTTCCAACTGTGAACTTCATCCCATCAAAAGAAGATGTAAAAATAGCCCCTTAAAATGTCACATTGAATAAACGATTTACATTTATACTGCTATCTAGACTGACTTAACCATCTCCTACTTAGGTGAAGACAATGTAATGCTTAACAACACGCATTGTGAAGCCTTACTTTTTGTCACAACTTTCCATTGACTTCCCATTCAGGAAAATGAAACTTTACAACTACTTTTCAGGTACATCTAAGTAAGTCACCTCAGATGAGTACGTCCTCTTAGCCCTGTTCTCGTAAGAAATGCAGCCATGAGATGATCCAGTCTCCTCATCTGTCTCCTCTGGATAACTTTTAAATCAGTTGGTGAATATTAATGAAATCTGATACAGAGACAGGGCTTTCAAGATATTAAGTTCCTACAGGTTTTGTGAAATAAAGGCGATTGGATATTGATTTTTCATCTAAGTGAAAAATTGCAGTGTAACCTTACCCCTTACTTCTTAACAGAAAATGTGTGTACGTGTATGTATCTGTATGAGTCAAGGGACACAGAGTTATCTCAACCAGCGGAAGAAGTTTAACTAGAATCTATATGTTACTGGAAAGCTGAGTATCCAAACAAGAAACAAAAATTGCCAAGAAAGGAGACCTTGTTGCTTCATGGAATCGCCCAAGTTAAAGTTTGTTTGCCCAAGAAAGTTCCAACTATCAAATTATAGCTGTTCAAGAACTTATCTTAATGGAAAAGAGTTGGGACAGAAAATTAGGTTTTCAACCAAAATAAGTTGAATGGTTGTGGCTCACCTATCTTGAAGATGTCTAAGTTTTCAGCTGCTGAAAATGAATGCTGCTTATGTTTTGATACAGACTCTACATTTTCAAGAAGAAAGCTAGAGAAAGGGTTAAGACAAAGAAAAACCACACTGGGATGTCATCCATCCTACACAATCAACTTTGCTTTTGCAAGCAATCGTGTCCCACAGATCTTTTTCATAAATGAAGACCCATTTAAAAATTGTTAGTTTCCTTCACTCTTACCCTTCACTCTTTCCTTTCCAGATTTTTTTTTTTTTCTGATTCTTAGAAATCCCCTTTTAATTTCCAGATTTAGCTTATTCACAGTGATTAAATCCATTTGTTCTGCTGCTAGAATTGGCCTTTAGCTTAAATAGGTCCTCTCCATTCCCAGTGCTTATCTTCCTGGTGTATTTATCGAGAAAAATCTTATCTTCTCTCAGTCTTCATTTTGATAGCATAAACAAGCCAAGATATTTCATTTGCTCTTCTAAAATGCATTCTCTATTTACTCCCAGCATGCTATTAGATCATCTTTGCTCCCATTCCAGTCTGAATTTATCTTGCCTGAAACAAATCTCCAAATTATATTTAATAATCCAGGTGAGGCCACAGTGGAATCACATACACAACATCAATTCTCCCTCTTGCTACTGGTTGCAAAACTCATTGCCTGATTCACATAAAGATACAATGGCTTCCCCCCACGGCTGCAGAATGTTGGCAGTTTACAACCATGCCATGGCCAGCTATACACCCAGTTCTTTATCCTCCTCTGTTGCTTCCAACTAATAAGCAAAAAGTTCACAGGAGAATTTCCTATTATTATGCATAACCTTAAGCTTTGTGTTGTTGATGTTTATCTCCATTCTCCTACTCCAGTCCTTAGAACCGTGAGTTCTTCCTGTAAGATACTCCATTTATTTTCCCTATCAGTTTTATCTGCCAGCACTACAATGTCCTGAATTTAATAACACCCTCTTATGTTTTCTACTGAGATCATTAATAAAAATGTCAAGTCATATGGAGCTGAACAATAGGAATTTCAGTAATAACCTGCCTCCAAGCCAGCAGTTCAGCACAGCCCTTTGTAGTCCCCCCATTAGCTCAGTCCTTATCTTTGTCTTCCTGTACCAATTGTCATATCCTCCAGCTGATAACTCCATAAATGCTCGGCACTGACTTCCCTTGTGTAAATTGTTTCATTATCATTGTAAGGATCACCACAGCCAGGACAATTTTTATGCTTTCCTAGCTCTAGTGGCGAACAAAGCTTTTACTTCTTGAGTGCCTTTCCTTATACTGCACTACTCTTCATAAGAAGGCAGTTAAAATAATCTTCTTTGTAAAACTCTGCAGAAGGAGTTTTTGTGTTTATTCAGCCAGTGAGTTTTTGTGTTTATTCAGCCTGTGAGTTCCTCCTGCTCCTTTGAACAAAATTTGGGTCTTTTCACTGGAAAAGGGCTTCTCCTGTTAATCTTTGAGGAGCAGTGTGGCCTCAGCTTTTGAGACTTAATGAACATTTGCAAACCGCAGGTGGACTCCATCTCCACGTAACGAGCAAACCTATCTCCCACAACACAAATGCAGGCACTCTCCTTCTAGTCTGTGTTTATCTTCAACTATAGCAGGCAACCTGTTTAAAAGAAGGTCCTTTTTTTCCCTACAAACCGCACCTCTCTGAGGCCACCATAGCTAAGACAGCACTGCACAGGGTCTTCTATCAGTACCTCAGCAAATAACTGTAAAGAAAGAGGAAGGAAAAATATATGGTGATAAACAGAGGAATCATTTACATACAGATGACAACAGTCTATAAATACTTTAGGGGACTGTTGTCCTTTTTCTTTTCCTGGAATAAATCATGACTAGAGTTGCTTCTGACTTGCAACCTACACAAGGTCAGAATAGTACCCACTCTGTCCTATCCTGACCCCTAAAGTACACTAGGGCTTTACCTCTTCAAAGATAGAGACACTGAATTTATAAACCTGGCTGTACTCGAAGGACTTAACAAAGTTTATTTTATTTATTTTTTTATACCTAACACAAGATATTTCCCTTTTTTATTATATTAAAAATTCAGAAGGCTTTTATATATACCCCTCTAAAGCAGGGGCTCTGTAACTTGGTTCACTTATTACTAACTGAGGCCATTCCTCCTCTGAAGAGTGTGCAGATACCAGCAGAGGTGACACTGTACATCTGATGCTTCCAAAATAGGGACAGCAAACTCACATGGTCAGCTAACTCAGCAGAGCTGGACCCCATTTCTATGGGGGATGGGGGTGGTGGAAGCCTCCGAAAGAGCAGAAACCCCACGAAAGAAAAATGATCAAAAGCTGCATCTTGGTAACATGGAGAGCTGGAAAGAAGATGATGCATTGGCTGTTGTGCTGTGGAAATGGTGGCAGGAAAAGCTCTGCAGGAAAAGATGCTGGTGCAACCTGTACAATTGTGCCACCCTGCTTATGTCAGACAGGGCAGATGTGGCCACTCCTATAGCTGAGGGGCTTCACACTTTGCTGCTTGTGACCAATGAATCACAGATCATGAGGAAATATGAACCCAGCCATGCAGTTATTAGCAATAAAAGTCTAGGTTTTAACACCCACCATTGGCTATATCTTCACAGCTACACTGAAAATAAATAAATAAACAAATCTGAAAAGAATACACCCCATAGTTAAGTGTCAGAAGTTGTGCAACTTTAATTTGTCCTCTTATCCAGTATTTTACAATGTGCTTTTGTAATGCTGCGACTCTGGATGGATGGGACAGGGTAACACACCTTTATGTGCTTCTTCGCACAGCTGCTGTAAAGGAGAACAGGATCTTCTCTATTTCCAATGAGAACAAGAGACTGGTAATAAGCTTACACTATAGCAAGGCACATCTCTGCTAGACTTTAAGGACAACTTGCTAAAGGTGAAGGAAAAAAGTCTATCATATGACATGTTTAAGAATAGGACAGATATTTATCTCATGGTATCAATGTAAGTATAGCTGATCCTGCTTTGGGATGAGCAAAAGATCTCACAGCTTCCTGTGGATCATTTAGTCTTTTAAGTCCTGAATTCACTTTTCTTTCTGTTTGGCACACTGATATTTTTACACAGGGCAAGCACCTGCTCCCAGGCTGGCAGCATCTGTACCTCACCCCTGAGTAAATGTTTTATGACAATGTTGAAAAATGTTTAGGAAGTCAGATGGAGAATAAAAACTGGATCTTATAACACCATACTTCGTGAAGGGTTGGAATAACATGAAAGAATGAGGACCAGGGTCACAAAAAGAGCAGTCTAGAAAGGACAGAAATGTCATAAAGATAAACAATGTGATCATGTAAAGACTGCATGATCATGTCTGTGCAAAAGGAAACCAAATTAAAACTGCTCTGGCAAAGGTAAATTTCCCCAAATTTAAATGCTTGACTTTTATCACCTTAATGTCTTTCTAAATATTGCCCACTTGCGTGCGTTTGTCTCATCTGCAGCTTCTGCTGGAGGAAGAGGAATGGGCAAGAAGTAAACACAACAAAATCCCTCCCTTTCCCCCTTGGCAACAGCAGCGTGGTAATTATAAGATCCATCACAGAACTCTGCCAATGACTTCTACGATTTAAAATTTAAAAAGCAAAGAATTGTTTGTGATCTGCTATGGACAAAAGAGTAGTAAGACACTGCCAGTGGGTTTTATTGGTGGCAGAGAGATGCCGGAGAAGTAATTTTTGGGGTTTGGCTCTAGGGCAGGGAGGGGAGTAACCTAGGATGCTGTGTCCTTCTGCCTTTAGTTTGCTTCTAGACTTGCTTACCCAGCACTGTCTTCACAGTCTCTTCATCCAACCAATTCTGTCTCCATGCCTCAAACTTTTCATTTTGATCCCCCCCCCCTTGATCAGCACGTCCTGTTATCACTGCTTTTGGACAGCTTGAAACAATCTCTCTACCAAACAATTCTCAACCCTCCACCCCCCCCAAATGCCTTCTTGACCCAGCCACAATCTGCAGTCCACTCTTTTTCCACTATTTCTTTTCCTTCCAAAAGGAAGGAACCCACCGGGTCTTAGACCTTGTCACTGTCTCCCAGCTTTTCACCTACCTCAATCTTCATTCCCATTTACTAGCTGCCACCCCACTTACCAATCCAGCTGCTCCAGCCCATCTCCTGCTCCACCAGCAAAGCTGACACATCTCCCCTGTAATCTGCTCAGCCAGTTTCCTCCTCTGCCTGCAGTGAAGGCAGGGTGAGGGACAGTGTGTGTTAACAGCTCCTCGGGCTCATTTTCAGTGCCCAGACCCAAATCAAACACGAAACACTCAGATCTATTATTGCAGGGACAGTGAAAAGTCCCAATTTGCCTCAGGTTATAGATAGAGGAGGGCACACAGAAACTTCAGTATTGTATTTTAATTTATGCTGGCCAAACTTGGCAGGAATGAAAGCATGGCACATCCCTACCTAATGAGTTCCCAAACTTGAAATGTATGCTCCAAAGCATAGCTGTATTACAATCTTGTAGAGAAAACAGAGGAAATAATTTATTTTCCATTTCTTGCTCTCAACAACAGCTAAGCTGGACTAATTAAAAAATAAATAAATAAAACAATCAACCCAATAGAGACATCCAGCTTTGATAATTTCATTCACAGTAATTAGCATTTATCAAAATTATAACCAACCAAATTCAGAGTTCTACATCAGGAAATGGTGGACATTAAAGTAATAACTGTCTCCACCTATAACAATAGTTACTTTAATGTACAGTTTTTGGGGTTTGGTGTTTTTTTTTTTATTTACAGACAGCACACACACTTACCTGGCTAAGTAGCATGAGACTTGCTGTGATCTCATGTCAGTTTAAGTGTGTGCATTTTCCTTCTCATTAAGCTGCTTGTTCTTAGCATGAGATCAGCAGTTTCTGTGGTCATTTGCAGAGAAAAATCTTGGTTTAAATGTGGATGGAACCAATCTTCACCAATCACAAGCAAATAATTGACTTAAGAATCACATAGTATTAACCAGCAAGCATAAATGAACACACTCTTGGGGATTCTCCTTTAAAGAGTCACCAGTAACATAAAAATGGAATTTACACCTTTTGAATCTGAAAGCTGTAAAAGGCTTCTAGTTTTTCCATGGTTAGCTACTCATCAACTACTAGCTGAAGTACTTGCTTTTCTAGATTACTTGCTTTACTGGCTAGTTTTGGTCTACAGATGTTGTAGAATTTCTGGTAAATACACTCAAGAACTTTGTGGATCAAGCACAGCAGACCAAGAGAGGGTGAAACTCCCGCAAAGATATGTTCTTCAAAGTAGGACTAAAACCCAAACAAACAAAACTAAACAAACCCACAAACAAACAAACCAGCAACAACAAAAAACCACCACAACATCAAAACACCAAGAAAGAAAGAAGAAATAGCTCTCAAATAAGGATTTTATACAAAGAAACCCTGCAATTGCTTAATTTGCAAGAATAAATTGCAATGGCTTTAGAGACATCAGAAATCAATCATCAAATCTGAAAATAGAACTGAAGCCTTAATAAATGTAATTATGTTGGAACACATCTAAGTAGTCTCATTTGCTAATGAAAACAGAAAATGATTAAAATTCTCTTTCATTAGGTGACATGTTTTATTAATTGCATTTCCACATCTATTATGCCTGCCCATTAAAATGTCTGTACTTGAAAACAAGCCCTCAGAAACCAACACAAAATCAAAATGTGCATAGGGGGAGGAATAGGGCCAAGGGGCTTGAGACAGAGGCAGGAAACCAGAAGGGACCAGAGGCAAGGGGCTCTTGGCTTCTGGGTGTGCATTAGCTGCTGTGTAAACCCTTTGGAGAACCCACAGTTACACAGCTGCAGGATGGGGAACGTGGGGCAGGTCTGCACTGCAGGGGATGTGGGGATTCCCTGTGTGTAAACACAGTACACACACATCCAACTGGGCAGTTGTACTTGAAAGACTGTGGCCAAAGGTCAGTGAAAGTGGTGAAGCCAGGTCAGGATACTGATGCAGCAGCCTAAAGCGATGCTAACCGCAGGACCCACTTTCATCATTACTGTACAGTAGTCTGTACCCATGGGAATATTAATGTCCCAATGTACTGCAAGATGCAATTATCCAATCCATTGTCATGGAAGGACAGTGTAAAGGCAATGGGGGAGGAATTACTTTTCTTCTGGAATGTTTTTCTGGCTACCTAAACAGCATGAGACTAAATAACATGAGATACTCATCCATTTCTTGATTCATCTTAAATCTGTCATTTTTTTAAATAGTCTTCAGGTGCTGGATCCCAAATTTTTACAATCAATCACAGAAACTAGAACAAACAAAAAAAAAACAAACAACCTGCATAATTACTCACCAGGTAGTGTTAAGAGAGATAAGCTGCTTAGTAATTGCATTAGGAGGCAGTCCAGATTCACTGATGCCACCTCTCCGACCTTCCTGCCAAACCTCATGGACCTCATATTCCCTCTGGACATCTGTCTAAAACTCGGTGATAAAAACAAGTGACATTAGCCAACAAAATTCGCACCTACCTAGAAATCAAGGGAAACCCAACTATTCTTCATTTAAAAGTACATTGCAAAAATTCATATATATAAAAATACATTTTCAAATCAATTATATATGTACCCACTCTATATTGTGCTGGAATTATTTTGAATCTTTCATATTCCTTCAGAACAAAAGTTGAGCTCCAATGATGGTGACAAGGCTCCATTTTTATTGCTAGCAATATGGTGACATTACTGGCAACAGCAGCACAAGAGTAGCTTCTTGTATTGAACCCCAAATTTCCCTTTAGGGACTAAAAGCCAAGTTAAATTAAAGCTTGTTAAACTTCCCAACTTGCAGCCTGTGAAATCAAACGTCAGAGAAAGGAAATACCTTGTGGCAGGATACAGAGGAAGGCTGAGGTGGATTTTTAAACCAGAGGAAAAATGTGAGGATTTCAAATATTGTGCCTTAATTATTAGTACAGAAATTCATGACTGTCTGAAGGCACAGCTTTTCAAAGTGTACTTTAAAGTACAAGCTTTGTTTATGCTCTTTTTAAAGTCTCTTCTCATTTACTACAAACAGGTCCTTACCCACTGCATTGCAGAATACAAATTATAATTTTATTTAGCTTCCACACCTCTCAACTCTTATTTCTAATTGTCTGAAATGGTAGCAGATGTGGCCTTAACATGACATACAAAGCCCTGCAATCTTTCCAACATTTTCTTCGTGATATTGATGAAATGATAGCTTTCTGTTCTTGAGCTTCAGGCCTTCAATTCACAAAGCATCTCTAGACTCCACTGTTAAATTATTTTTGAGCCATCTTAATACTGTAAATTCAGGCAGGCTATAACCAAAGCTTCCCATTCTGGATTTCACCTCCTAATTCCCCAAGACGAATAAACTGCAAATGCAACATACTTGTTGATTTACTACATCCCTCAGCAGTTGGAGGTGAAGTTGTAAACAGATTTATTCATCTTTCTAAGTGTTGACAAAATATTCAAGGTTGAGATCAAACTGGATGGATGCTTATGCATGATGTCAGTGATAGCTTGGGCCAAAGCAAATTTTTCCAAAGCGTGTTGGTAAGTTTCAACTTAAACATCTAGAAGCTGAAGAAATATTCAGAAGCACATTTAGAAATGCTTATATTCACCCAAATATTCATTCTTTGTTGAGGAGAGGTTTCTGAATATGGGGGTTGCCACTTCTAGCAAACCAACAGTCACTGGGTTAGGATCTCTTGTTTCTGCTTCATCAGAAGGCTCAAGAACAGAACATAGAATAAGAGGCCCACAATAGAAATTTCTTCCAAAACTTGCATAGCAAACATTGGGTTTTATTCTACTGAAGCATGAAGATTTTTTACTCTACACATTTTTCCTTTAAAAAAGTAACAACACAATGTACTTACTACTTTGAAAACACCTACTTCTTTCCACAGCACACACACTGCTTTCGTATCTTTGTAAAACTCCGGTTTCCCCAACCTGAAATGTGCAGATTCACCCAAGACTCTCTGTTATCTCATTTGGCAATGACAGTAACTTTATATTTTTCTGGAGAAACTCCAATGTAATTAAAGATGTACAAAGGTGCATGCTCTCTTTTCAGGCTCCTCTACCAAGAATAGCTGTGAAGTTTTATTTAAATAAAAAAATTAATTACAAACACCCACGTCTTAGGGCAGAAAAAGAAATGTGCTAAGCATGACTGCACGTGAACTTTTTCAGATGACATTGCAGTACTTTTTGGTCAAATGGCAATTACGGGATTTAAAATATTAATTGCCATGCTTCTAGATAAGTTGGTCATGTCAATATGAAATGATTTAAATCTGCCTATTTTACATTAACACAGAAGTGGGAAAACTTTCATATTACTTTCCATATTGAGACCAGAAGACTGTGGAAGATGAAGATGCAGAAGCGTTTAGGAGGTAACTCCATGGCTAAGAATTCAGTTTTCAATGGAAACAGTCAAGTTCTCTGATTTAGACCTGCCTGACCTGTTTTGGAGGAAGCTAAGACAGTGCTTGAGTAACAGGCCATAAGCAAGTTTTATATTGGCTAAACTAATCTGTCTCAGTTGCTGAACAAAGGGCTACTGTTTCCTCATTCAGAAAGAACTCTTATCCCAGCTGGAAACAAAGCTAGCAAGACCCACTTCCATTTAATTTCAGCTAAAACCAAATGACCTCCAGCAACAGCACATCTCTACATTTAATCCTGCCTAGAGAGCAGGATTGTGAGAGCAGTTCCAGAATATACCCTTTGATGTGTTTTTGAAGAGAATTAGAGCACTGTTGCTGCAGAAGTTCCATTCTTCTCTACTGGGAGTTTTTCTTCCAAAAAGAAATTAAATTTCCTTATACAGAAGTTCCATGATAAAAATAAAAGGTAGATTCACATGATCATCCAGCAATGGAAGGCAAAGTCTATTGGGATGAGAGCAGAAACTCAGTGAACTAGGCAATTAGAGGGAATTTTATACGTCTCCATGACTCAAAGCTCCTCTATGAAAATAGGAGAGCAGCCTTAGGAGATTTCCTAAGCTACACACAGCTACTTTAGTTTAAAAGGTTTTCTATTTAAAGTCTCCTCAGTGGTACACGGGAGATTCCCTAACACCCCCTAGCATTCCTATTTTGGGAGCTGCCCTGTGTTACTCCAGTACTGAAAACAAAACATTTCAAGTGTGTGAAGGTGACCTCAATCAGTGGCATTTCTCCCTGCTTCTGAAATGGACTATCTGCTCCTCTCTGCTTCCTGACACTCGCAGCGCTGCCCTTGGGACTGGCGAGTCCTATAGACAGAAACACCTTTCCAAGCTCCCCTGGGTCTCTTCCTCTGAGCTTGCCTATTCTTCATCTTTCAAGACCAAAGTCATTTGGCAGAAAAACTGTTTGGTTTCATGTCCCATGGCAAAACACAGACACATGACTAGATTCAGAGAGAGGAAGGGGAAAGCCTGCAGAATATGCAGCAGCCCTTGTCAATGGCAAAGCTAAACATCACTTAATACACATTTTTAGTGGTGTTTTTTTGCTCAGGCACTTTAGCTAACAACAACCAAAAATATAATTTAGAGAGAATCAGATATATAGGTTTTATTAATAAATGGATATTTTTTTATGCTGTAACTTACAAAATATATGTCTGATTCCTTCTGACAAAACGTAATCCAAATGATGGGTTTAGCCAGTTGCAGACTGAGTCTCTCTGCCACGGGCTTTGCAACATTAAAATGATTCCAGTTATGACAGTCATAAAAAGTTTCCTGCACCAGCCCCAGAAAGCAGGGACAGCTAGGACCACAGAAAAAAAAAAAAATTCATCTTGGACTTCCTAGTGCTCCAGGCTCCTCATGGCTGGGCCTAAATCTTCCTAGTCTGCTTTGCTTCATTCCCTGGCACGAAAGGGGGGACCCACCATGCTCTGACAATTTGTTTCACAGATGGCCTTCTCTGTCCCAATTATCCCACCAGTGACAGGTGACTCTCCCTAAGGCTTTGCAGACACTCTTCCAGTCCCTGACACAGCAGCTACAGAGGATGCTGAGTGACAAGAAGAGCATTTCTGCTCCCCTGTTGCAAAAGCGACTACACAGGGTCCTTTGGACCCAACTCGCTGCACTCAGCAGCTCCAATCCTCTGCACCCAGCCCAGCACCAGGCTCCAACGCATCTGAAACCTGTACCAGCACCCAGGATTTCTGGCTCTGGCATCTGTCCGTAGTTACAACAGGAAATGCTGTTGAAAGAGAGTCTTACGCAACCTGAAGTGAACTGATTGCAAATCACTGTTTCCTGTCCAAGAAAAGTTTCTGTACCTGGCATTTTTTTTTCCAAGAGAGCAGTTCCACAGGTCCAGAGGTCAAGAAGCACAGCAAATCAACCCCCAGAGGCATGTGCCCAGCCAAGGATGTTACTGTCACTGGATTGCTCACAAGCTACGTTGCCTAAGATGAAAAAAATAAAAGTAGAAAACAAGCAGATGCCAGTATCAGAGGGATTACCACACGCCTAGAGTCCCAGGGTTTGTGGTAATTCTTTTTATTTATGGCACAGGGTTGTGGTTTTTGCTTGCTAGGGAACCTCAGACCAAGGAAAGATTTCAAGTCCCACAAGCTTTGGAGGACCCCAGAGTACTCTGCAAAGCAAAGAACAAGCACACCAGGCATTTGATTTAAACATATCTCTTCCATCATCTTCTAACAAATATTCCTTGAGATAAAGGGCAATGGCTGCAGTTCAAAAGACCCACATCAGGAGATAAAGCCAGGGAAACCACAAGAAAAATAGGGCAGGAAAGAGAAGCTTAATTTTTCACAGCACTAAATCATGTTGGGATTTTCTTTATCACCTCACTTTCACTTCAGATCAAAGAAAAGCAGCATGAACTACTGAAAGATAAATTTTACAAAGAGATGTAGCAGGGCAGAGTGCAGGCCCAGAGGAGTTGGGTTTTTTTTCTGATGCCTTGCTATTTAGACAAGTCAGTCTTCATAATTTGAAAATTACTGGGAAGGAAGGAAGGAAGGAAGGAAGGAAGGAAGGAAGGAAGGAAGGAAGGAAGGAAGGAAGGAAGGAAGGAAGGAAATACAGAGTGTTTCTACACCAGCAGGCTATGAAAAAATCCCTAAAGAAATAATGCTTTTGGTTTCTTGGTTGTGATACTACCAAAAGTAGAGCTAATTTTGACAATAAATGATAAGTCAGGTAGAGTGAATCTGAAGTGTTTAGAGCTGCAGAGTTAAAAATCAGCTATGAGGTATACAGAAGAGGTTTTAGTAGCTACTTCTCCGCTCCAGACCTTGTGTCTTATTTTTCAAAAGCTGAACAAAAGAGTCATTTGAAGTCTATGAGCTCTAGAGAAGTCAGCATTAAAAGTGTTTGGGTTCATGGCACACAGCAAGAGACCATAAGAAAAGGGAGCATAAGGAGCTAAGATAGGTCATACATGATCAAGTGTATGTTGTGAAGGTGATAAGGTGACCTACATAAACAGGAACAGTTACACCACGCTACCAGAGTACCCTACCTCAGTCTGTAGTCTGCCTCCTGTCGTGACAGAATGGTTGAGGGTGGACAGGACCTCTGGAAGTCATTCAGCCCAAGCCCCTGATCCCAAAAAGGGTCACCTAGGGTGGGGTGCCCAGGACCAGGTTTCTTGTCACCTTATTCCTCATCTACATCCTGCATATTCCCCACCCCGTTCCCTGTCAGAATATTTAGTTTAGAGAAGCATGCTAAAACATCAAAAACATTATCTTATCAATGTAGAAAGTAACTCCAGTGCAAGTCTCTGAACACCTACATGTTTGTGCCATTTATTCACTGTTTTCTAATGGCCCTCTCATCACACTTTCTACAATTGCAAGTTTCTTCCTCCCCACTATTCTGGTAGTACAGCTGCTCTTTTTAGAAATTTGTAATCCAGTCTGTCTCAGCTCAGTTCCTGCTGTAAAAAAAAAAAAAAAAACACAACAAAAAAACAAAACACAAACAAAACAAAACAAAACAAAAACAAAACAAAACAACAAACGAAAAAACACGAAACAGCAGGAAAAAGGGAAGTCTGGAACATCAAATATTTTGCAGCTTCTTATTTACAACTGAGAAAAGGTTAAAAGTAGTGGGAGGTAAATTAAGTTCTACAGAAAAGTAATCCAATACAGTAATTAGAAAGACATTCAGAAATAATTAACATTATTATTTTCTGAATCTCTCTGTGTCTGGAAGATGCTCTTTCTCATTATATTACTTAACTACAACAGTAAATGTCCCTTCTGTGTTATTTTCCCCTCCAGGATGATGACTTTGATGTCTATGACCCTGAATAAATGCAACACTGTGACATTAACAACATGTGACAAGCAATTCCACATTCTCACTTAGGTCTTTGTAACACATTCATCACTTGGCTAACTAGAAGAATAAAGAAAGGTCCCAAAAATACAGTTAGAACTTGGTCCCATAGAAGCACAGCAACAACTCAAGAAGTGATAGGATTGGCCTACCTTGAAAAGAGAAAACCCAGTTATCACAGTTGTTTTGAACCTGTAGATATCTTACTTTTATCTTACCCAAGGTACTGGCTGGCCACAAGCAGCAGCTGGTTCTCAAGCTCCTTCAGGTCCCTTAAGGCCACATCATATATTATGTAACCCCTTGCAGCCCTGTGTGTGGATATATCCATCTTCACTGGAGTGAAAATCACCATGGTTTCCCACCTCTGCAAACTTCATGAACCAAGCGCTGAGGAACTACGCCATGAAGAAGAAACACAGTGATACAAGCAATCATTTCTGTAAGGACTGCAGTTCTGTATAATCAATGTATACAAGGGTGGTCCACACTGAGGAACACGATATTTTGTCACTAGCAAAGAACAAGAAATAAAAATATTGCCCAAAATGCTATTTTTTACGGGTAACACCTACGCTGGGATTTCATTTATCCTATCATGGAGTAAGACAAACTGTATGAAATTTCTGTTGAGCCTAGTTTTCCCTTCAGGAATATCAATCCATAAAAAGCACCAAGGTCAAAATGAGATTATCTCTTGAACTAAGGTAGAACTTTTTTCACTTTTTCTAATGTAGCTCAAATTTGGCAAAAAAAAATCTTAAATTCTGAGAATTAAATACAAAGTTGCCATTTTTTAAAGCCTTCTTGGTAAGCTAATACTTGCAAGATTTGGAGATAAGCTCAGACACACAAAAACTTTAGCACCAATCAAAAGGAAAGCCCTTTGACTGATGTCCCAAATTGCCGTGACATCAACACTTATTCAATAGAATAGTTTAAAAATGCCCTTATTTTTCTTAAAAAAACCCAACCAACAAACAAACCATCAGCATCTTTAAAAGAGAATCAACTACCTTGGCAGTGAGTCCCTAGTTAGTTTGGTAACATCCCAGGCAAGAATCCAGTCCTGCAGTCAGCAAAAGCGGTGTTGGATTCTAAAATACTGTTTCTTGACAGGGAGTGCCACAAAGGGAATATCTACATCTATCTCCAGGTGAATAACTACAGAAGTTAATCTCCCAGTCTAAATAAACTCTTGGCATAGGGGTATAGCCATAGAAGCCTTTAAAAATGCCTCTTCTTGTAACAAGCTAGAAAGCAAATGCAAGGTCTTCGTTTTGCATTGCTTGTTTTCACTGTTTCCTGATATGTAATATACCTTTGTTCTCACTTCAGTGCCAGAAATAATGCACAATGTGTTGGCACTTCCTGCTTTCAATGGCTCTCCGAACATTTGCCTTTACAAGACCCTCAATGCTACCCAAACTTCACCTGGTAGCACCTGAATGTCTCAAATTCTCTTAAAAGACAGGATGGAGGAAAGGAAAAGGTGTCTGCTTCAGTCATAAAAGTCTTAGTCAAATGTAAACATCCTGGGAAGAACAGCTTGCCAGCTTCACAAATCTATGCTGGATCAGAATTCATTCTTTAGCATCAAATCAATGAGGCAGCTCTGTAAAATGTACACCTAATTTGAACATAATGTTGGATCAGCCTGGTCAGATTCCTTTCCTTTTTTGAGATGGTGTTCTGCACTCTCTGTTCTTTCCCTATTCTATTTCTTTCACAGCTCTTAGTGATGAGGTGCAGAATTTGCTAAAGGTTAAATCAAATCCCTTTTATAAAAGAATTAAATTCAGCTTGATTTAGGTAAATAACTGAGCAAATACTGGGCTGACTTCACCATAGCAGGTAAAAGGGGGTTTTAGTTGTGTTTTTAAACATCCATATGGAGAACATTCATTGAAATATCTCCTTTTTCAAGCTCTTGATTTTTGTTTGTTTGTTTTGTTTTGTTTTGTTTTCTGGTTATTTCTGCTCTGTCCCACTCCTAAAAATCTCATGTAAGACCACTGCATTCCACAGAAAGGGCATGTGACTACAAAACTGGAATGTTCTTAAACACAAAACCAAAAAGAAACTAAGAAATACTTTCTCCCTGACCTATTTGTTTTGGAAGCCATATGTTAGAGAGACTACTAAATTCAAAGAGCTTTCTAAATACTACTTATGCCTACAAAAATCATTAGTACTCAATTATACATCTATAGCAACAAATCAAGTAAATGGATATGTATGTGCAATGTTTTTTGATGCAGGTTTTGGCTTTTGTCTTCTAATGCTTCTCAAGTTTACTGGGGCTTAACAAATTAATTTGGGTTATAAAGCAACATTTATGCACCTACATATATTTTATCTACTTTCTTCCAAGCTGAAACTCAAGAGGGTGTCACGGTTTAGGGTCAGGGAGACCCCTTAGACCTATAACAGATGCTCTCTGTTAAGCCCCCTCTCACCCCAAAGGGGAAGAGAAAGGGAATGAAGGAGAGAGACTCAGCCAGTAGAAAAGGAAACCAGAACAGCTTGAGTGAGAATGAAAATAATAATCTTAAAAATGGAATATGTACAAATCTGTACAAAACCAGTATGGAACCCAACCCCCTGATGGTAATTCCATCTCCATCACCACTGGTGCGGGGGAGCCGGCCACGGGGGGCCCCGGACGGGCCCCGGGGCAACACCGGGCTGGCGCCAGGG
>JANHFX010022385.1:10838-30888 GCA_027560015.1 Chloroceryle amazona | reverse complement strand
TCTGCTTGCCTAGAGACATCCAGGTGACTTCACTCAAACATCAATATGGCATCAAAGATACCGGCCCACACCCCACCCCCCCCCCCCCCCCCCCCACCCCCCCCGCCCCCCCCCCCCGCCGCGCCCCCCTCCCCCCCCCGCCCCCAGTGCGGGGAGGGGGGGGCCGTCGGCGGGGCGGGCGGTGCCGAAGGCGGGCAGCTGAGAGGGCTGAGGTTCGCCGAGTTGCAGTTAATGCAGTGCTTCAGTCGCCCTGTTTCTTCAAACTTTGAAAAAGACGTTTTTCCAATCTATGTAGCAGAATATTATAAACAGAACCACTATGGAGAGCCGTTAGTCTTAAACCTCAGGCCCTCAGTCCTGCAAGGCGAGGCAGCCGCTGAGATGGAGGACTCGCCTAAGACGATTCGCTCCCGAGCAGAAAAGCGCCTCCCTGGACCTTCTGCCCTTCATAGAGCCTTTGGGTAGCAGAGGGAACAGGGCGGCCTAACACAACTCCGGTAAGCTCTGAAAACCTGCCTGAAAAGACGTTTCTGGCTGGACAAGCAGCTGTTTTGTCTACGACTTTTCTGTGGTTAATTTCTGTTCTTTTGCTCATTTTTATGCTCGTCTTGTTTCACCTTTATTTTACTCTTGGTAGCAATGCAGTAGCTTTTAGTGCCGATGAAAACCCTCCATTCGGGTACCATAACACCCATCAGCTAAAGGAATCTCTATAGTGCGTGCTAGTGAGTTCAAAGACCCATTAAAAATTGGTTCTCCAGGAGGGTGACTGAGAACTCAAGGAAGAGTTGAGAGGCACACTGCAGACAAGACAAACATTAGGTAAAATTCTAATTGTATGCAAATAATTTCTTTCTACCACAAACCCCTCAATCTTTTCGGTTTTGGCTTTTTAAACACATATATTCTAAGATCTTACAGAACCCACTTATACCAAACTATAAAACCAGAAATGACAAAAATTCAGTGGGGGTTAGATCTGAAAAACCTTGGTGAAAATAAATTACCTTATTTTGGAAATTGCCAGGAAATCCACCTGGAGTGACTCACACATGGAATCTCAGGCCACTGTGAGGTACGGTACAGTCGGTAGCAGGTGCCCATCCCCTTGCTTCTCGATGGACCCTAGAAAACCACATTAATTTAGATTCACTGATCAGCCAGAGGCATTATCTGGAAATCGGAGCAGTGAAAATAATTGCTTTATTAATAGGTACAATAAAAGCTGAATAGTCCAAAACTAACAGCAGGTTTGGAAACAAGGTTTCCCCAAATGCTGAAAAAAAAAAGCAAGATTTAGGCAGTCTCTAATTTTGAAGATGAATATATTGTATTTCTTGGTGATCAGTAAAATGTAATCTTGTTAAAATGAACCAACTACATACAAGATTATTAAATGTGACAAGACAGGCACTGACACCCAGGAAAGAACATGGGCATTTCAGGTTTTAGCATTTCTACAGGTATTATTACACTGCAATTCATTAATGTTTTGCAGTTAACTGTTGTTATTAACTAGTCCCGTTGCTGGGCTTTTCATTTTGAGATAAAAAAATAAAACAGCCCAACTTGCTTATTTAGAAGACACCCTCTAAAAAAAGAAGGGCAAGGGAAGTGGCTTGTTTTTCAAGTATCTCCCTTCAACAAGTTAAGGTAACTTCTAGTCTTGGGATATATAATTTTTTTTTTTAGCTCTTTAAACTGAAGATTAAAGCTTAAGTAACACACACTCTTGAGAGAATTAAAATAATCTTATGTGAGGTTTTAAGATATGAAAGTCCTGTAGTAACTGACAGATGAAAGTGACAAGCTATCACTACCTAAAAGCTATGTATTTTGTTATTACATTATTAGCAATTTTACATCCTTCCCATTCATTCCTTACACTAGGTGAAAAAGGCATCTATCATTTTCTTGATATGAGTTAGTTTCATATTTCAGACTGAGACCTGAACCATGACCACAGATTTTTCCACAAGGCTTTTTACCATCGATGTTATCAAATAAAGCTGCTGTTACTATCCATTATCATTATTCTTACAAATACTATATTCTACCATGTACAGGATGTGTACATACACATGCTATGGATAAACAATACATATGATACCAAGACCAAATATAAAACACCAGTAACTCCAGATCTAGATCACCATTGGGGATTTCTGTTAACTGGAAATTACTTTGGATGCCAGATGGCGGTATTTTTTTGTAGAGGTACTTGTCACTTCCCTTTTGCGTGTTCAACTAAACTGCTATCTTTCAGGCAATGAGGGCTAAAGTAACATTCAAAAAACCACTCAATGGAACTTAAGCTTCCAATGACAACTACTAAGTGATTCTAATGCATTTAAATAAGCGAATCCTATGAAACTGAAATAGCAGCGGTCTATGGATTAGCACGTCACCAACAGATGATAGCAGCTAGTAGTTATTTTAGTTACATTCGTCTTGACAATGCTATTGCAGATGCCAACTCTCACACAATATGCCACTTAAAAATGGTACCAGAGAAACCCTTCTATAAGCTAGGAATTTATACTAACTGTAAATTTGAAATGAATTCAAGTGTGCCCTAGAACTTGGGACAAATACTGCTTTCAAATGAGTCTGTTTCCACAGTGTATCACAAATCTATATTTACTATTGGTTTAGTGGTTGCATATGAAGTTTTTAGTCATCTGGCAATTACAAGATTCACAGGTAGAAAAATGTTGAAACTACCCCAAAGTATATTGCTAAGTACTTTTATCTCCCCTTTGAACAGCACTTAGAAGCCAGTGCTTTTTCACCTCCTCACTTATGTGCTACCATCACTAAACTAGTAGGTAGAAAATAACCAGAAATTCAGGTTCTGAGAAATTAGTAACTCACTGATACTGAACAATGAAAATATGCTTACAGGTATTTTTTTCATTCTCTGTACCAGCTGAGAAGTCAATTCTCTCAGGCAGGCATTTAAAACCAAGAGTCACACCTGGTTTAAGAGGCTGAATTACTAACACCTTAAGAGTTTTCTAGTTTGATCTGTACATTTACCTGTTGGATAGTTCTAGCTTTTTGTTTGGGCTTTTTTCTTGTCTGGTTTGGTTTGTTGGTTGGGTTTTGTTTGTTTGTTTGGGGGGTGGCATTTTAATCTTTATAAAGAAGCCAGAGTCCAACTCTAAGGCTTACTTTTATTAACCACCACCACCCATCCCCCCTTGTCTGCCAGTAAGGATAAGACCTGTACAGTAAGCACTATCAGGCTGGCCTGGAACTAGCATGATAGTACACACCAGTAACTTCAGGTATCTGGCATAAGCTGTATAGACAGGATTGACACAGGAACAAATTCAATAAAAAGCCATGTACTGTAAATACACTGTATACAGAAAACATTTAAGCAAATGCAGAACAATGAGGAAATTACATTATTAAAAGTTTTTATTTAGGTTTGGTCAGTACAGGTAAGATAATATTGGAGTCACAGAGCAATATGCATAAACAGGATACAACAGTTCTTAAAAACTGAGTAACTATGCACACAATTCAGAAACATTCGGTCACCTAAGGAGAAAATGCACAGATGTATGGTGGGAAAAACTGTAATTAACACTGAAACTACTACAGGACTCCTTCAGTAAGTCCAATTTTTAGTGATAAAACTACTGTACTGGGCAAACTTGGCAGTCAAACCCACAGCTATTATGACAAATCTTGAAGGTGGTGCAAGTATAACAGTATGAGTAAGAATGCCCTTACACAGCACAGGTTCTAGATATACACAAATTTGTACAGACATCATTTATGTTATACTTTATGGAAATAATTTCCATTTCAACTTCACATTAACTCATATAAAAATAACTTGAGCTACACAAACGTCCTTTTAGCAACATTCAACGTAATTAACTGTTAAAATTTCCAAAGTGGCAGAGGTATTGAAGCAGAAAGAAAACCCACAAAAAGGCAAAATTGTGACAAGTATGCACTAATTTAAACGTCTCCTGGACAGTATCCTCTCCCAATTAAATGACACTGTATAAAAATGTTGCAGAAAAATGTTACAAAACTGAACCCTGCACATTTACACTGGAGTCCAAACCATTCTGGACATGACGAGAACCCACAGTTCTGTTACCTTTCACGCTCACTGTTTTCTCCTCTTGAGGGTCATGATTGGAGTCTGTGTCATTTGAGTGGTGAGTGAGAGAGTTTTCACTGCCAGTGGGAGAGTCTACACTTTCATACCCCGTACTGAGTTGGTTTATGTAGCTACCACTTCCTCTACCAGTTCTATCTTCAGAGTGGTTGGACAGCTTATTACCATTCCCTGGAGAAGCTGGGAAGTCATCTTCTGTGCCGCTACCCTCCCTATAAAATCCAGGCCCAGACGTCCGCTGATGGGAGGAGCTACCATTGCTTGGTCCGTTTGCCAGCCGGCTGCAGTCTTTACCCACAGCCTCTCCCTGGTCTGTAGGCTCAGAAGATGGAGTCCTGCTGGTACCTGGGTTGGAGGCCTGCGACTGCTGCTGCTGGTACTGAGCCAACTGCTGGCGAGTCTCCTTCAACTGCTGCTGAAGAACTAGAATGGTACTCTGCATACCCTCTACCTCCTCATCAAGCTGGATGATGAAGTCATTCAATTCTATATAAAGAAAACACATTTGTTGCAAATACTTAATAGCCCATATATAGCTCGAATCTCAGACAAAAAAAAAGATTTAATTCATGTAATTCAACATTTTATGCTGCAATTTTTCAAGCTATTTTTCAGCCATTAGGTATGCACTGGTTTTGATACTCTGCCTCCAAACGAGGAAATGCTTAACTATCAGCAATATACTTTCTATACTGCTTCTCAAAATAGATGAGAATAAATTTATCCCTGGGCAGGAAAGGAGGATATTTGGAAAACAGCTCAATTCCAACAATAAATAAGCAGAACCTCGTGTATCTACTTGATTACTCAAGTATAAAACTTTAGCAGAAATATGGTAAAAGTGACCATGAACCACATCTCTGTATAACAGATCGAAATAACTACAAAAGCCTATTCACTGAACAGCATAACCCCCCCCCACATTTTAGTCATATTTCAGCAAAGTTTCAGCTCTTACTATTTTTATTTCTTTAAATCCTGCATAAGAAAACACTTTTTTTGCTGTAGACCTTCTTAACAACAAAACTGTTAACTAATTCCACAGAGTGATTTAGTACTTATGTACCAAGAAAAAGGATTTTTAAAATTAGGACTGCATTTTGGAGCAAAACAAATTTGACCTGAAAACAGTAAAAGAAACACTGACTCCTTGAGTCTTCCACTGCACCATTAATATAGTGGAGCAAATAAAATGCAAACTGCTTATCAGTGCAAAAATTGATAAAATTAACAAGTGTTCTTGCTGCTGTGGAAATGTCATTAGGAAAACTGAGAATGTTCATACTATCAAGTTCATAATTGAAGCAAAATATAGATCAAGTGCAGTATCTAAATAGCATTTAAGGAGCAAAAAGGTAACTATTCCAACAGCATGTCATTACAAAAAGATGAATTTACTTTAAGAATTCTAGTTAAGCTATTTTATACTGCTACTGTCTCAAAAATATGATCCTCTGTTTTTGTATGTAGTCTACCCTTAAAAATACAGGATACATCAGGCTTACAGAATGCCAAGTCAAGTATATGCTATCTTAAACACTTCAGTTTTAAAACAAAAATACATCCAGGTTGATGCAATGTCTAACTAGACTAAGTGTAGTAACCAGATAAGCTATTCTGTCAAAAAACCCCACCAATTCTATTCCAAACTGTCAACTGAAGATTTAAAAAATTTGCATTTTCCCCATTTAAATTACTCAAGAGGTCAGAGTATACAGGTACTTTCAATCTAGGTCTACAATACTGTAAAATTTGGACTGTCAACACTACAATGAAATATTTTAGTTCATCTGAGCTAAGCAAAAATAAATGTAATGCATTTTTCTTACTCTTACTGTTAAAAAGATGATTATTTTGTAGAAGTAACTTCAAAATTAATCAGTTATCAAGAAGCATCCTGTTCTCAGTGCACGCCTGGCTTCATGCAACGTTAACAGCTTTCATCTTACCAATTCACCAATAACGTGTTGCAGTCTAAGCAGTCTATTAAATAGCAAAATCTACAGTATGAAATCTGGCAATTTCAAATTCAAGCACTGCATTACTAGAGCTGAAAATTCCACCAGTCCCAAAAAGTTGGGGTTTTTTTTGTTTGGCCTTTTTTTAAAAAAAATTAAGACCAGTGAAGATTTACAATTGTCATATTTTACTCAATACTGCCCTTTCATTCTGGCAAAGATGGTTTTAGTGTGCGTATCATTACGAAATTAAACTAGCAGAAGTGCAAGGCAACTTCCATTTTCTTAAAAAAAAATCCCTTACCATCCTGACTGCTTTTAAGTTCCTCACTATATTTCTTCTGTAAAGCCAACTCTGCCTCAAGCTGTGCAATACGTCCTTGGGACAGCTGCCTTCCAAGCTCTTGATTCTCCTGGATAAGCATTCGACACTTCGCCATTAACTTTTTGCCCGTTTGGCTGCAAAGGAAAGAGCCATCTATCACAAAATGAATACAAAACCTTCAGTAATCTTCCTCAATCACAATTACAGACAGAAAGGAGATGCAATTTCTGCATGTCACAATTCAAGGAACATTATGCCTCAACATAATTGTCATAGCAGAAAGTCTCCCTATAGTTACCACATGCTGTTCCAATGCCAGCTGATCTTCTGTCGCTGTCCCGTAAAGTGGAAGGCAAGTTTTATTACTGCAAATACGAATAAGCACATTGTTCTTTTTTGACAGCAACATCTGGATTATCAGTATGCACAATCTTGCATGTGCTAATTCTCAAAGGACTTAAATACTTGATTAAAGATGTGCCTTGTAATGCAAAAGATCAAGTACTGCATAAAATTTACACATGTAAAATGAATTGTAAGTAAAAGTCGTCTTCACTGGTTGTACTAGTAAAATTTAATAATTAAGTCTGGGTGAAGAGAAGAAAGTTGTTTGGGAAGAAATATTAAATCCCATGTTCATGTTTCACAGTGACATCCATTTTTCTTTAAGAGTCTTAGACATTCTTTTGAATGCTGTCCAGATATTCGTCTTTAAAAAATTAGATGTCCATTTTTAGAACTTCACTTTATGTCTTTGCCAGTAACGTACACAATCGGTTTCATGATTTCTACGGTCAGCTTTTCCTACAAATATCTTGCACAGTAAGGAGAAAGTAAAATGTAGCTAAAAACTGACAGGAAATTAAGGAAGGAGTATATTATTGTCTTCCTTCAGAATGACAGATTTCAGATCATGAGTAATGGTCATTAGGATGTCCAGTTTCTGAAAGAAAGAGGAAACAGGCAGGAAAAAGATACTTGGAACTGACAAGATTTTCTTTACTGAATGGATAACATTACACATCTTTAATCTTCATGATAAAAACTGCATTGTAAAGCATTATAGGAAGTAGTATGCAAATTAATATATAGGCAATACAGCTGACTCCAATAAAAAGAGAAAAATTAAAGTCCTTAAGGCTCTCGGTCTGCCAAAGTCAGGATAGCAACCACAAACACAGGCTTCTTTTAATAGGCCCAGCAACATAAGGAAGCTGTCCTTTTCTGCAGATGTGTAAGCTCTGCCAAAACAACAAAAACCCAACCCAAACTTTAACAGGTTTATTGTGAATTCAATGGCAGGACTTGCATTAAGGACCAAGAAGGTCATTTAATTTTGTTTGCTTGCTTTTAAACAAGTGACAAAGACTCAAAGAAATTCTGAGGATTTAAAAAGTAGAACAGGAAAGAAATTTCTGCTACAAATCACAGCCACTGTTCTCTCCTGCAACCAAAATACCCAACTAAAAGAATTTAAAATAGTAACTTCCTTATCAACTACCTTTTAAAAGCATTCAAGTCTTAGATAACTTCTAAGTTCTGCCATCTCTGCCCCATTTAACATTTTCCGACTGACTTTCCCAAATCTTTCAGATGGGCTGCTCCAAGAAGGAATCTGGCTGTGTAAAGTCCTGGAAGCCTGAAACTCTGCTAAAGGCAGCAACCTGTTTTCTTTCTTGAAGTGAAGTCCAATGCCAGGTCCTTGAAGTTTAAATTGTGCTGACCTAATACAGTCCAAGTCGCACATTTAAAGATGCAAGTTTCCTTAGAGATGTTCATTCTGTGTAAAGCAGGACCACTTTGGAGATAACCAATGTGACACATCCCAAAAGATATTAGGCAGACATGCAGTGATTTTTAGCCATTTGCAAATTCCTGTTATTGTATTCATCATCACTACAAGTTGAAGAAGTTCACAGTGCTTAAGTCATTTAATGTTTTTCTCTTCACAAAACAATGTCAACTGTAGAATCAGCAAGTACCAGTTACACCTTGGAACTGGGATAATTTTAGAATCCCATTAATTTCTTCATGTAAACTCCTGCCAAAATGCAAAATATTTATTACCTGTATAGAAATTTGCATAGTTACCTATAATGCTATTTCCTCCCATCAAAACTTTTCCAGATGTTCTGAACAAGTATGGCACCATGTAACCTCCCCTTGCAATTTACAAAAAAAAAAGACAACACATGCGGGAATATAAAATCAGTAACTATTAAGGTAACGCCTATTAACTGTAAAAATAAGTTCGGCATTGTTTTCACAAATCCTCTTGAATACACATGCAACACAACCTGTAAAAATGTAAGTAGTTAAATTTCAGAAGACTAGAGTCTGTTGTACTAAGCTTACTGCAAATTACATTTCTACTAATTTTTAATCCAGGCATATACACTATATTTAATGATGGCTGAAATGGCTTAGCATAGCCATTCTTTTGATTACACGCCCTTTCATTTCTCCCTCCAGACATCAGCAGTGATGAGGCAATACACCTTGATCTACAGTTAAGGCCCAGAACTAACACCACTTAGGGTTGCAGTTAACGTGTTACCCCAAGAACACCGCTAGGGATCTGAATAGGAGCATCAGCTCTTCCACAAACTAGGTCAAATACCATGAAATAAGAATAGTTCCATACAAAGATTAGCAATTAACACAATTAAAAGGGCGTGTGTCTGTGTATGCATGGGATGCAAAGAGAAAGAAAAATCTTCATGAGTCATCATTTCTTTACCTTCCAGGGGAAGAAAAAAAACAAAAAAACAAAAACAAAAAACCACAACATAAAATCAATAAAATCTTAACCCAGTTAATGAAGACAGTGTCAATTATTTACCAGGAAGTAACTCTAATTTTCTGTATTCCAGCTCCTGCATATATAAATCATGCACATTCACAGCACTGACTTAAAGTTGTAAGATGTGTATTAGGCTATATTGCAGCTACAGAAATAACAAAATTTTCTTTTGATACTTTTGCTTGAAAGAAAGTGGCAAGTTACTTTTCTCTCCTCAGTTGTACACACACATTTAGAGACTGAGGACTTAAGAAAACGACCAACCTATATCTAAATGTATTCAAAAATTTTCTGAACTCCAAGTTGAACGAGCAATCTGCCTCTATCCACACATAGTGAGATTTACAAATGGCTTCGTAACATGTTGAACAATTTATTAATGCAAGTCTTACCTCTGTTTTGATGCTAGATCATTAAAATCTTAGATACTGCTATAGCAAAATCATTCCACAGTATCACTTCTTAAAAGGTAAATATTCTCTGTAGGTTTTTCTTTTACTGTTAAGTCATTACTCATGCAAAAAATAAAACCTGCAGTAAGTGCACTACTCTTCAATATCATATCAATCATCTGAAGCACAAACACTTAAGTTACTTCTGAATTAAAAATATGTAATGCCATCTTAATAGAAGTCATCAAAACAGTTAAAATATATCACCTTCTGTGACAGCTAGATGTCTTTGTTTTTTTAACTTAAAACTGAATTTTCTGGGATCAGATCAAGTGATAAAGTGTTGCCCAACTGTGTTGAAAATCAAGACCTCAGATTACTAAATAGAACTTAATTCACTAAGGAAGAAAACAAACACACAAATACTATACCAAATCTGCATTTCACTTTATACACCTCAGACATGCACTCCCAACTGTCCCAACTGATACTCTTACAAGTAACATGGGACAACAAAACAGAGGCATCAATATAGTAGCAGAGGCTCCTTCACTGATTCCACCAAGGAAAATGCATGCATTTAAGGTTTTTTGGTTTGTTAAAGTACTGACTTTGTTTTCAGAGAACGAGACAATGCAAAAATAACAACCTGTTCAATTCTCGTTCATCCCAGGAGTTTCACAATACAACAGTAAAACCAGTAGCGTTCCTTGAACTATATATTACAACTATTTCAAGGCACATTGTATATAGAAGTGCAATACAAAAAAAACAGGTGTACAAAGGAATAAAAACACCCCACCAACACTGAAGACAGTTGCCATTGTGTGCCTTCTGTATTGAGCATTCAAGATCAGTTCTTAGTATAGAAGATCAGAAAATTCTCACTTCTGCATGAAAACATGCAGTGAAATACTTATCACAACCAGTTTTCCTTATGCATGCTAGTTGTGATCAGATGTATATTGCTTCCAACAATTTTAAACCTGCAATTAGATAGAATGTACATTTTCGTACAGTCCTAATTTTGAGGCATCCACAGTATTTACCAACCATCCAGAAAACAGTTCATTATTTAGCAACATTGACTTAAGGCTCCATCAAGTTCTAGAGAGCCCAAAGGCTAAACAGTCAAATGTATACACTACCACTGTTGTGATATCAAATAGCACTCTCACGGCTATTCAAGACTGGTTATCAAGTAAACTCAACGCAAAATTCACCTCATCGAGTTTTGACCCAGCAGTTCAGTGAACAAGCAGCAAGTCCACAGTCTTATTGGCAAAACTGACTTACAGTGTCTCTAAGTCACTAGGCTCAAGGTTAAGAGCGAAGCATATTCCACTTCTACATTTTACGGGAATTTTACATGTTCAATTCATGATTTATAATCTCTAGGTTCTCTCTCCTCCAAACTGTCTGTAGACACAGTGTGCCACAGACTTAAGACTTCTGTTTCTCCCTCTATTTTCTTCAAATAGAACAATTTTGCAAATGTCTACATGTTCTAGAAAACATTTTTTTTCGAAGATGGCCATTTCTTCAGCATAGTCCGACGCCATCAGGCCTCTGAAGCAAAGGGGGAGAAAAAAGCTGAAACACAAGGTTCATCTGGTAAGTTTTACATTAAGCATTACAAGCTGGACAGTATAAGAATGTGGCTTTTGCCTCAAAACGTCTGAGTCTTGGTGTGGAAACGAGTACTTGGCTGTCCCACCATAGCATTCTCGTAGTGGGACTGTCAGGGAAGTCTTGACTGGGGAGTATTTGTTTTGTTTACCTATCAGGCGTAAATTTCCAGGCACTCAGTTCATTTTGGGCTTGTTCCAGTTTGTCTTTAGTCTGTTCCAGTTCACCTTTCATTTTTAGGAAAAACAAGTTGATGGCTGGGTCCACCATCGTTGATCGCAGTTGGGCAACACTGGGCTGCTGGACTTGCTTGAGGTACTGAATCTGATTCTGCATAAAATAAGAAAAAACCTGTTATTCATACAATATTAAATAAAACTTAAGTAATTTATATACCAATAAAAATAGTTGTTCCAAAGATAACATAAAGGAAGCTTGCGTTCTTTAAACAGTAACCTGAAAAAGGCAGAATGAAAATCACTTCTGCCCACCTGCACACTATCTGTGTACAGATTCACCCAATCCCCCATCCCACCACCTGCCAAGTTTTCAAGACTGATTTCCACTCCTCACCCCCCACCTCATTTTCTACACGTCAGTTTACATTTACCAAATCAAGGACTGGAGCACTAGAATGCTCCCTCTGTTTTTTTATTTGCTTGCATGCTTTCTGGGGAAAAAAAAAAAGTCAGTATATATAAAGAACTAATTTCCATGTAATTTCAGTGAAGGTTATTATGGAACATTACAGTTAATATTGATGAGTATTATTTTTAAGCAATTACTGAAAAGCTTCTACAGGCTTTTTGCAAGTTTGGTAGTCATTTCTGAGCAAGTCTGCGTAATTATTTTTAAGGAAGATAATTTAGAAATAGTGACATCAATTAAACAGATTTTGGATGGATTATATTCTCTTGCAATAACCATAACCCAAAAGATACACCATTTTACAATTTGTAACACAGAAAACTTACAACACAGTCAAAATTTGAGAAGGGGTAACTGGGAGATCTCTTTTAAAATACAGCATTCATTAGTCAAAACCTGTATGTATATAAATAGGATTAACTGTTTTGAAAGTTTCTTATACTTTAATCTCGTCACAACAGAAAAATGTTTGAATGTACTAAACAGTATGTGTTTAGAATCCAGCTAATCATTAAAATCACATCAGCCTACAGTGTTCATTCTTAAATTCATTACATCCCTTGTATCACATTTCTTCATCAGCAAGAGGTAAACAAAATTACATGAGATTAAAAAGAAACATTAATTGAAAGTTGGGGGTTTCGTCCCCCTGCTGTACACACAATCTTGCAACCAGACTTGACAGCAAGTTTGGCTGATGGGCAGTACAAGGCATCACCAGCAACATGAAGGGAAAGAGTCTGCCTCTATACTTTGCTTTACTTGGAACAAGCAGGACAGTCAAAAGTACTGTTGGTTTAACCATTTCCCTCTATATACAATTACCTTGTTATGAGGTCTTTACACAGCAACAATGAAGAGAAAGTCTAAGTAGAAACATTCTATTTACCTTTAAAATGTGCAGTAGGGACCTCAGACAGTTCTTGATTGAGGACATGGAGTTTAATTTATATATTGTTAAGTAGCAATAATTGTTGGATTTTATTTCAAGTAAGTGATTTCAAAGGTATTGAAATAACTGAAATATTTCCATCAACTACACTTTTTATCAAAATAAAAATATTTAGCTGCTAAAACAAAACCCAAAATAACCATCATACTTTTAAGTTTTAAACAGGGAAACTTTTATGCATCCAGAAAGAAATATAAAGGGAATAAGGCACTGCATAAAAATATTTTCAAAAAAATAAAGCGTTCAAGAACCCACATACAATCATTACTTAAAAAACTAACTAGGATTATCTTAACATTTCTTGAATGCTATTTTACCTGTGTGACCTTAGAATCACTGAATGGAGAAAATATTGCTCACTGAGTAATGATCTATTTATTTTATTATTATAGATACATCTTTTCTATTCACTCAACTTTCTGATGCTTGCACTGCTGGAGTATTTTAACAGCCTGTCAGTTCATTGTGAGGGCTAACACTAGTAAAGGGTGAGCCAGTTTAAGAGATGACAGCACTCATACAGGCACACTGGCTGGCAACGTATTCTAGGAATACAATTATGCTGCAGCAACATGGTTCCCAAACTATTTTTAGACAGGTATTAACTGAGGAAAAAAAAAAAAAGACCATGCTCCCTGTCTTACCTCAGCCCAGCTCCCTCCCTCTTCCACTGCCAGTGTTAAGAACTGTAACATCCCTTGGATCAGTAGCACACAGAACTGCTCTTCACTCATGCCCGAAATGCACTAAAACACTCAAAACAACTCAGATGATTCTGTCCAATGTCAGTAGTCTCTTAGATATCTCCAGCCCATGCTCCTAGGTCAAGCAGAGAGCACTCGCACAGACTCCATAAAATACCTGAACTGTCATTCCTAGAAGTGTAAAAAATGTATGGAAGCTTAACAACCCTTGCTATTTCCCTCCCCAAACTTAAAGACCATTTATTCCTCCAGTTTTTCCAAATCAAATTTTCTCCATTCCTCCTCATGTGCCTTCTCCAGTTGTAACTCTAGAGTCCTCACCTGTCAGGCTTTTCATTCACAAAGACCTATCAGCCTCCCCCTAAATATGATCCCCTCCAAAAGCAAGCCCATACCTCTTGCCCCTTTTAACCTACTTCCTTATTCCATTCATCTTCCTACTTAGCCAGTCCAAGCCTCCCATTCTTGCTCCCTCTAACCACTCTCTAGTACATCTCCTCCTGTTGAATATTGCTAGTCGCAAGACACGGGGTCAAAACTGACTTGAGGCTAGAACTGTATATACAGGAACGGTCATGTCCAATGCCAGACCCCAGGACACGTCCACTCTTAACACCCAAAATGCCTACTAGCTATTCGTATTCCCCAACATGAAAGCACACTAGCTGCTATTTTTTCAAACATTCATCAGACAGACAAACAAGGATGACTTTTTGCAGACAGAGTGAAACCCTTGATTATCAGCTTTCTCTAACCCAAGGCAAGAGAACACTGAAAGTAGTCTGTCTAGAGGACATCAGGCTGTTCCGGTGGATTTTTTATTTGTTTTTAAGACAATAATATTTTTAACCCCCCTTCTCATATATTCTTGGAAACAGTTGAACCCTTTCAGCTGAAGTTATCCAGAGATATCCACAAAGAACAGACCCTCTGACATGAATTTAACAAATCAGAACACAGGCTATAACAGAAAATGCAAGCTGTCTAAGTAAGCAGAACTACATATCCTTCTTGTAAGGAAGGAGTAGGAGAGAAGAAACACAACGGAGTTCTAACCTAAACCACAAGTAGGCTATTAAGAGTAATGACAAGGTACTAGGGCCCAACTGCACCCACAGGAAGCTTCCACTCATTGTTATCTGCTCCATGTAAAACCTATTTGAGTAGCAAATATTTCAAAATACCTGCCCACTTACTGACCTACAGTAGCTGCGCAGTAGTTTGCTACTGCAGCGTAAGCTTTACTCCTTCCTTTTCATACCAGTGCTTACTATGAACTAAAGTAATCTTATGGTCTTAAGCACAGTGACAATACTGTGTACAGAGTCAAGTGTCACAGTACCGTATCTGACAGCTCTGAAAGCCTACAAGAAAAGAAAGGAAGGCTGAAAAAGTAACAGAGGAAAGCTACAATACTAGTTATTAGTGTTGCACAGAGCTTTATTTCCAGTTAGAGAAGCTCTCAGGAGTAAAATGCCGAAACTAGCAACAAGAAGCCTTTTACCATCTTCTCTCAGGAACAGCCAAATTAAAGCAGCAGGGGAAAATTATGTTAAGGTAATTCAACAAAGATCAAAAGTCCCCAAATGGTAGCAGATAGTTAACCACAACTAAATACAGAAGAAAAAGTCACAGAAAACCTACAGAAATAAAAGGAGATAAAAATGGAAATAGCAACCAAAAAGGTATAAAGTGTATGAGAAACCCCAAGAGGTAGCTCTGCCAAATTTCAACAGAACGTCCTCTGGAAAAGTCAGTAGCTCTTTTCTCTACTTAGCCAAATGGATATGTAAGCTTACAAATACCTTGTTATCTAAATCCAATGTAAATATTAGCCTAAATAAAACCTCTGAAATGAAACCCAGTCAACTCAATCTTATCCTTACATTTCAATTTGTTCCTGCATCCAATGACAGAAGTAACATTTTTGGTATATATGCACAGCTGATAAACTCTGGAAGTAAGCAAGCATTATCTTGGGTTATGCAAGAATTATCTTGGTTCTGAGGCAAAAGTCCTTCCAGGCACAATTGCTGCTGAGAATCAACTGAAAAAACTAATATTAAAATCAGCAAACTTTAAGAAGTGTTCTTTCCTAATTCAGTGAAAGGTCAAATGCCCTGCCACTACTTAGGTACAGAAAATGGGATGCTATAGATACGTAAAAAACACAGCATATGGGTACTGTCAGAATCCTGATAGCTTTTGAGATAGGCTGTAACAGTCTGGAAACACTTATCCTCTCTAAATACTTACAGTACACTCTTGCATCTCCTGTTCCTTAGTTGCCAGCCTCATCACCAGAATATTTTCTCTTCGGGCAGACTCTTGTTGTTGCTGTTTCAACTTCTCTTCAGATTCTCTCAGTCCCGTCACATCATTAGCTAATACAAGTAATAACACACAAAAAGCACATTTTATAGCATCCTCTCAGTAACAGTTTTTAAAGACAGATAAAAATATAAAATGAACGAATTCATCAACAGCAGAAGTAACAAACAAGCATGACTATAATGTTTAAGTAAGAAAAAACAAAATAACATTAGGTATTAGAGAAGCTTGACAGTAGATCGTTTTACTTAGGTCATTCTGATCCTTCCTTAAGACTTACTGAACTTTTGAAAATATTTCTGTTTATATAGGAAACAGCTTAAATTGGAGGAGAGAAATTTACACTCTTGCAAAAAACATTTCACGGTATGTAAAACAGTACTATTTGTGGTCAATCCTCAAACTGATCTCAACAGTCTATGAGTGAACAGTAAGACAGGTGAGAACTTCAGAACTGGCAGCTCAGTCACAACTAGAATTCTTCTCATCCGTGAGAATTTAAGAAAGTTTGTGTGTGAAAGGTGAGAGAAAGCAGCACAGCACATTTCCAAATTACTCAAACATGACCATGTGCAAGCAGCCTGATACAAGCAGTACATGTTAACTCTACTACTTGTCTTTATATAAAATGATGGAAAATTGGAGTAATTAAGATTTTTATTTTGTCTAATTACTTGAGAATGATCAGCTGTAAATGTACAATAATACTTCAGTAATAAGCTTCAGCTTGTATGAAGAGTTTCCAAAGATGAGAAACTGGGAAAGTGCACTGATGTACCTATCTTGGGATAGTTTTGAGATCAGAATGAAATCAACCACTTACATTTGCTATATTTTAATCTCTCTAAAACTCAAACATTGAGGCAGCAGTAGAAGAGAGGTAACAACAGAGGAAAGAGAGGACACCTGTTAGGCCTGACAAAAATACCCTTTGAACTCAGTGGTACTACATCTTTCAGTATTTAGACTGAAATGCAGGAAATGGCAACAGCCCATCTGTAGCTGCCAATTAAAAGTGACTGAGGCTTCGCAATTCAATCACTTCCAGAATGTATTCAGCTTTTGCCTTTCGACAGTAGGATGTTTCTCCCACATTCTCTTTTGAAAGACTGAAGTACAGACCAAGTTTTAAACATCACATAAGACTGACAATTAAATAGTTAATTTGCCTAATCAGATCAAGCATTACCTGGGGACTCATTTTAGACCTTTACCTCTACAAACTATTCCATCTCCCATGTGGTTTACAACCCTCTGAGACTACTGAAGACAGAATCAATCATGGAGTATTTCCTTTCTAATGTAAAAGTCATGAAAATACACTTATTTGTGGGGTTATATTTTGAGACTTCCTCCCCCCACCCCAGTAGTGTGGGTACAGATGGCCATACAGATGCATGATAAGACATTTTAGATACTAAGATCTGCAAAGGAAAAGAAGTGGCTAAGAAAGTTGGGAAAGGCTGAAAACTTGCACTGGAAAAAAATAGGGAGGGTTTTTTGACAAATAACTGACACAGATTATCATCTTATTTCTAACAGTTTTAGAAGGCACAGGCATAACTTGAACAGTCTGCTTTATACAAATATCCAGGTAACTCATACCATTTTGAAACTTGGCTAACTTACAATTAAGGTCTGTGTACTTGCCCTCCAGAGCTTGAACATATGCTTCATACTGTTTCCACCTATTGCAGAGACAAACAAAAAAAAAAAAAGAATTTTCTCAAGCTCAGTTTATTAAAATCAAGGCACCTCATTCCTAAACTTTCAGAGTATGCATCCATACCATAATCAGAAAGTGTCAAGAGGGAATTGCACAATTGCATAAAAGACAATTCCAGTTTTAAAAAATGGGCTTTTAATCATGGAAATAGTTACACACACTTTGCATCTCAAAAGGATAGAAAACTTAACAGTAGTAGCTGGAAAAGCATTGGGATCAAACAAGTTATCTGCGTAAAGTACCCTAAGATATATCTCATTCTTGCAGCGGAACAATTCAAACAAAATTCCTCATTATTCCATTGTAAAAAAACATCATTAGGTCAGTTACCAAGTGAACAACAATACAAGCAGAAATGTACTACAAAACACTACAACTGGCAGTCTAGATTAAGCAGTTATACCCACTCATTCAAATTAAGAGCATACTGTGACTATTCATCAACCAGAAGCCAAGCAGTTTAATAACTCTTTGAAGATGTATTATTTAAGCAATCCATCCAGATTCAGAAAACATCACACGAAGACAGCACTGCATTTGGCACAAACCATCAAATCAAGAGCAATAGGGGGTGTTCATTTTAAAAAGTACTTTGCTCCTATGTGTCTTCCTCACAATGACACCTTTCCACATTATGAAACAAACCCATCTAATAACTTACCACTACAGAACAGGAAGGTTTCTGTTCCCTCCTAACTACTCTCCCTTACACCTATTTTGTGCCAGACACGACATAACTGCTTTAAGCCATAACTCCTTAACCCACAATACCACTACCTCAATCAGAATGAGAAAAATCTAACTCTACATCTTTTTTGACCATTTAGTGATTTCAAACAGCTTTTTAAATAGCCTAAAAAGCATAACATCTCTAACAGCAAGTGAGCGCACACCACTGGGAAAAACAGAGGTAAACACAAGATCTCTTCCTTCTAGCAACAAAATTTTGCTTATGTTCAGCCGCACATGAACCCAACATGAGTTAACTCTCTTAAGCTCCGTAGAAGAACAGCTGTATTCCCACTTAACCCTTATAGTTATGTCTCTGCTCTAAAAAGAGCATTGTCAGAAACAAGTTTCACTGTTTGACCTGTAAAATTTCTATTTTAGTTCAGGAAATTTCAATCCCCAAAAGCAAGAACAAAACAGTCTACTAAACAGCTAAACCTGGAAAGAAGTATCATCATTTTTACATCAAAGAATTAATGTGAGAGAAAAGTTGGTCTGTCAAACACAGCTGCAGAACTACTTCACTTCTAAACTGCATCTCACAGCCTGAAAAGTAATTCTGTCAAAATCATCATACACACATATCACACACACCACACTCCCGAGGAGTACGCAAAGAGCAAGTGAAATGAAGACCTACAACCCAAGTTAGCAGACATGGCAGAGAACCACTAGGGAAGAAAATAAAACAAACCACCAACCCACAAACCAAAACACAACAAACTAACCCCACACCAAACAAATACAATGAAAAAAAACTCCAAACACATAGCCCATGGCCTCAAAGAAGATCAGAGGTAACACCTCTAAATCATCTCTCCTCAACTGCTAGTATTTAACCAAGAACTGAATTTCTGGAAGAAAAAATAGTGCAGTAGGTCATGTCATGGATTTTTCAAGTCACTTGTCTGCCAACTGTTCTAGAAACCTGACTCTTCAAACAAAAGGTATCAAAAACCCAATGAATACTGTTGCAGTTAATCTTCAAGCAAGCTGTATTGGGGCTGGTTGAAATGGAGTCAATTCTCTCCACAGGAGCCTTCATAGTGCTGAGCTTTGCATTGGTATTGAGAAAGGTCTTGAGAATACAAGTTTTGGCTACTGCTGAGCCATGCTCACAAACAAGGCTGCCTCTCCAACATCCTCCCCCTCACCTGTAGACTATGGGTAGACAGGATCTTGGCAAGGGACAGAGCCAGGACAACTGATCTAAACTGAACAAGGGATACTGTATACCATATACACATATGTATACCATGTATGTATTGTATACCACATATACCATAGCAATAAAAGCTAAGTGGGGGGGTGTTGTCACTTATTACAGTATTTTGCCTTCTGGAGCACCTGCTACATACTCTGAAGCCCTACTTTCCAGAAGTGACTGGACTTAATCTGCTAATGGGAAGTAAAGAATAAATCTTTTGTTTTCCTTTGCTTCCACGTGCAGCTTTTGCTTAATTAAACTTCCTTTATCCTGACCCACAAGTGGGGTTTTTTTGGTTTGGTTGTTTTTTTGTGCGTGTTTTGGTTTTGAGTTTTTTTTGTTACTTTTTTTAATTCTTATTTTCTCTCTCTCCCTGCCCTGGTCCTGCAAGGAGGGAAAGCAACAGAGCAGCTTAGGAGGCACCAATCACTGCAGTCAGCTGGAATTTCCAGTTCCTAAATGCCAAAGACTGCTTCTCCCAGCAAGAATTTCATGAAACAAT
>JANHFX010022385.1:0-10738 GCA_027560015.1 Chloroceryle amazona | reverse complement strand
CTCTCCCTGCCCTGGTCCTGCAAGGAGGGAAAGCAACAGAGCAGCTTAGGAGGCACCTGGCATTCAGCCAAGGTCAACCCCCCAAAAAAACTTTATAAAATGTACAGAATGAATTGGTGGTCACCACACTGACACAGTCAGAACTCTTCAACAATCGAGCCATCAGTTTAAAACTTGAACTTTTTTTACCACAGTAGCTTTACCTTCATGCACATGCACTCTATCAATTTTGCTACAACTACAGAAGATCTCGGAATCAATTTTCACTTCTAGCAACTGAGCCCATTTTCAACTCACTTCAGTCAAACCAGAAAGCTTGCAACTACAGAGACAAAAATCTGAAGCAAACTGATTTCATGCAATTAGATTTAAAACAAGCAAACATAACCCCACTCCATTAGAAGACAACTGACTACACTAAAATGCATCAAAACAAAAAGTGAAATAATGAAAGTTTAAAAACATTCATATTAATGACACAGACCATTCTTACAAGTAACTTAAGCTCAGGAAAATAAGCAAATACATTGGTAGGCCCTTACTGAAAGGGAACTGATTCCCTCTTCAATCAACTTGCAGTTGTGATTCTTCAACAGATGTGTATACATTTTTGTAGTGATCTCAGTAACCCTGAGGACTAATATGTCAATATATTTACCAAATATATCAACAACATGGTTTCTCGAGAACATTCATGAAACAAGTTAAAGCAAGAATAACTAAGATTTTCTTTTTTAATATATATTATACACTGACTAGTTTTAAGTGTTTTAAAAAGTCTTGTGACAGGCACGGTAATTTACTTTTCATTTAAGTGTCTCTTAACTGACTTAAAACACCTTTGTTTACTCTAAGTTGTTAAATGACCTCTTACAGTAACTCTTCTTGTCCAGTGCCTTTAATAATCTATTTTCCTAAACACTGTTTTCCAGTTTATTTCACTATGTTTGGAGTAACAGCAGAGATAATTAACAGCAGGAATTAAAGAGGAATTATTGAAAAGCTGAAGTTACAAAATCATAGTTTCCAAAATTTGCAAAAGAAAATGAAAAGGAAAATAAGGAACTATGACAGAAGTGTTTGAAAAAACTAAACAAATACACTGAAGATCACTGACAGTAGCTCTTATCTGTTTATTCCTTCTATTATGTCTACGCTGGTAGAGATATCAGATGATAGGCTCAAACTGGACAGGTATAAACTTCTGTATTTCTAGCTCACAAATGACTACAGAAACAGTGTTTGTGTCTGAAGCACTATTCTCTTAAGTTAGCAATTCTCCCAGAAATCTGTTTTTACCTGAAAAGGACACTATTTCCAGGTGCAAGACTCTAGTCTTACACCGTACAACTGAATCTCCATGTGCAGCAGTTTTGCTTCTGTATTTTTTCCAGTAATATGGACTTGCAGCTGCTGACATGCAAGGCTGAGGTAAGCCTGCATACCCAGTACATGAATCTCACATGCTGTGTGCTCATTCAAGCACACGGAGCTTGAAAGAGGGGACAAGGGCAAAAAGTTTGTGGAATGTAGTAATGATGCTTTTCCTCAGTGATGGCATCTCAGCCATGCCATGCTGAAACCAGACAGCAGAAACTTAGGCTAATCATAGAATTCAAGATAATCAAGTCCAACCTTATTCCTAGCCCTATCAAAACCACTGAACCACATCCCTAAGCATAACCACTACCCAGCTCTTAACCTCCAAAGACGGCGAGTCCACCACCTCCTTAGATAAGCTATTCCAAAGAAATTCCCCCTAATATCCAGCCTGAACTCTCCTGGTTCAACTTTAGGCCATTTCCTCTTGCTCTATCGCTTGTCACTAGGTAAAACATACCAACTCCCACCTCACTTCAACCTCCCTTCAGGTAGTTTTACAGAGCAATAAGGTCTCCCCTCAGCCTTCTTTTCGCAAGACCAAAGAGCCCAGATCCTTCAGCCTTTCCTCATAAGAGACATGCTCCAAACCCTTTACTAGCCTAGTAGCCCACCTCTGAACCCTCTCCAGCACCTCAACATCCTTCCTGTAGAGAGGGGCCCAAAACTGGGCACATTATTCGAGATGCGGTCTCACCAAAGATGAGCACAGAGGAATGATCACTGCCCTGTTCCTGCTGACTACACTACTCCTGATACAGGCCAGGATGCTGTTGGCCTTCTTGCCCCCCTGGGCACACTGCTGGCTCATGTTCTGCCTGCTGTCAATCAACACCCACAGGTCCATCTCTGCCTGGCAGCATTCCCGCCACTCCTCCCCAAGCCTGTAGCATTGCTGGGGGTTGTTGTGGCAAAAGCGCAGGACCCAGCATTTGGCCTGGACAACCTGTTCCAGTGCTCCACCACTCTCTTGGTAAAGCGCTTCCTCCTTATTTCCAATCTAAATCCACTCCTTTCTAATTAAAAAACATTGCCCCTCATCCTTTCACTCCAGGCCTTTGTAAACAGGCCCTCTCCAGTCTTTTTATAAGCTCCCTTCAGGGAGCTTACTAAGGGTGCACTCTATCCCCTCATCAAAATTGCTGAAGATGTTAAACAGGAGCAGCCCCAGTACTGAGCCCTGAAGGACTGGCTACCAACTGGATTTGACTTCATGTGCATATACTATCACAGAGAAATCCCAGTTACCAAGCACAACTCCAGTACAGTGAAGGGGTTCAGAGCTGCAAATTAACACACACACAAAAAAAACCACACCACTACAAAAATACCTTAAAATAAAAAAGCTTAAAAAACCTTAAAATAAACTATAATAATAAACCTTAAAATAAAAAAACTTAAAATAAAAAAGCAAGTATTATCTAAAGCCTCCATGAGGCCATACTGCTATCAGGCAACAGTTAGAGAAAGTCAACTCACAGACGTCACCATAAGCCATAGAGTAGGTCTTTATTTCAGATCATCAGAAACTTTAATGAAAACCATATCCAGAAACACTGTAATGTTCTACAAAAAAAATATCTCTTCTCCATGGGGCAATAGATGACATTAAAGACCCCTGATAAATGATGGAAGTTTCCATAAAAAATAACATTCCTAAAAAATTACATACTTCAAACATCTTCCAGCTAGCTCACTTCACAGGCTCTTGAGGGAGAAGACTTTTGCCCCTAAATACCTTCTAAAGCTCAAACATGTTTTTTTTAAAAAAAAAAAATCAGTGGTGATACAAATAGAAATATTCCTCCCCCTGCCCAAATTATGTCAGAAAATTTAAAGATTGCTACTAGCACATCATCTACTACAGGAGGAAAGTGTTCCTCTCTGGGAAACTTTTTTGCCTTACTTGAAGATATTATCACTTCTAGCAGGTTGCATCTACACATATCCCCTACCTTAAACTTATTAAAAGCATAGGTAAGATCAGCACTTACACTGACATAATTATACAGTTTCCCATTAAACCAGTGTCCTGGTTTGAGCTAGAACAGAACTAACTCTGTTCAGTGACTTCGCTTCTCAGTAACTCTCTTAAGTAACTGCACTTCACTTTCTTAAGTTAACAATACTTCTGCAGACAGGGTCTGCTTCTAATCGTGGTAACACTCAATGTTTAGTTACTACCAAGGATCAGTGTGCATAAAGGCCCTTGCTTCTACTTGCTCCTATGAAGACCAAGGCCACCACTAAATCTTGTGTACCACACTGGGGGTGCACACAGTAAAAGGCCACACCTGCAGGGAGGAACAGATAGGACAGGTGACCCCAAACTAACCAACAACAAGGTACTCCATCCCATATGCATCATATTCAGTATAAAGCTGACAGATCACCAAAGTCAAGCTCTTTTCTTCAATGGTTGGCATCTGAGGAGGACTCTGTCCATTCTGCCTTCAATCCTGATCCATGTGTTCCAGAATCCAGCTGCTGTCTTGTCACTGAGTCTGGTCTGGGACTTCCCCAGTGCCTGCCAACAGCAGCAGTGGTGATGATGATGTAATTGTCATTTTGTATATATTTCATTTTATTATAATTGTTTCAGTTTTCTTTTACAATCCATAAATTTCCCTTATTGCCTTTACTCTTCCCCTTTGGGAAGGGAGAGGGCTTAATAGAGAGCATCTGTAATTTGTACAGCAACTGCCCCAACCCTAACCCTTGACAACTACTTAAAAATTTACATGTACTTGCAAAAACTTTATTTAAATAAACCAATGATTTATAGCATTTGCAGGTCAGACCTCAAGTCTGCAGTCTTTTTTCACAAGATCCAAGAAAGAGATAGTTCTACTCTTCACACATGTAATCACAAGAGATGCCTTGGTTTAATCAAGTGTGAGAGATGCCATGACCCCCTTGCCCCGTATTGTCCCTTCTGGAACATATGTAGGGGACTAAGGCAGCTCATCAGTGAACTCAAGTGGGGAAAAAGACAAAAGGCTAAAAGACAGGTTTTTTCCTCCAGTTTGGTTTCCACTCAATATTGACTTCCTGATCCATGTAGTAGTTCGTGTCAGTACTCTGATGGATAAACACTGACAATCTGAAAAGCTTCACTAAAGTGCTACTTGGAAAGGGAAAACAAAACAGAGATGGAGCTGTACATAAAACTAGGAAGACAGTCCTGAATTCAGATTACATTCAAAAGGTCACTTGTAGGTTAGTTAATTCTCTTCATTCTTTAAAAATACTAAGCAGACTTTAAGACTCCATGGCTCTAACATACCTCTATAAATACCATTTTTTTTTTTACAACAGTTTGGGGTTTTTTTTTATGCTGAGCTCTGGTGTTCTTTTTTTCAAGGAATAAACAAGCTGTTAGAGGGTAAGGCACACACAGCACTGCACCTAGAGCCAGTCACTTTTGGAATGGCTTCAGTCCATATGGACTGAAGTTCAGTAAAAGCATTACTTCCTCAGAACTGCCTGTGTAAATCAAGGTACTTCAGTGTTTTAAACTAACCAACCACTAGACTAAATGACCTAGACAACACTGATCAGATTTTTAGCTACGATCCAGAGAGTGCTTTATCACCATGTTCCTGGTTCTTCTTTCTTCACAGAAGCTCCTGTACATTCAAGCAAGTAGCTAATGCATTAGAGAGGAGGGGAAAAGATACAGATCAGTCCATAGCAACAAGTAAGGAGACAAGCAGAAATTCCAAAAAGGTCAAGCTGAAAGGCTTCTTACTCATCCCACTCACATTTAATCAAGAGAAGTTAAAATGAGCAAACCTAAATTATGCACTTCATGAAAAATAACAGTAAAATCGAGATTCATCGCACAAGAACTGACACAAAAAAAAAGGAGTATTTTCTACATATGTATTTTAATCAGTGCAGTTGTACAGCAGTGATGTATTACCTGGAAGACCAAAAGCAGATGACATGTGCCCCTATCTTAAAAAGCATTTGCCTCACCAAAGCAGACAAGAAAAGAAAGGCATTCCAAATCTTATCAATCAATTCCAAATACTGTCCAAAGACAATCCAGTAGCAGTCAACACATGCTTTTCTATGTCTGAAACTAGTAAAGATGCTCTTGATTAAAATGATATACTTACTTAATAGTTGTTACATTTATTCTAATCTACAAAGACAGCAGTTCATGTAGCAATTGCTAATTTTATATGAAAACACAAAAGTAAACTTATTATAAATCCATTAAATATGGATTCAAAGAAATAAAAAAATAACAGTGTTCATAGGACAGCTTAAAAAAAAAAAAGGACATGGCCAAAATAACATTAAAGTTTCCACATCTAAGTATAACAGACACTTGTTCCCCTTATATCCATCATGTGGCCTTTTTGAGAGCAGACTTTTTTGTCTACACCAAGATTTGACAGGAACACTGCTGTCATTAGCAAATTCCCTCCTGTCTCTTCAATAACAGTTGAGCTGCTGAACTACTTTACCTCCTTAAGTGTATTTCATCACATTCTCACTCAAATATATGCTGGAAATGGATCTCTTCTATGATAACTAGCATAAGTTATAGAAACTGAATACTATTGGAAGAATTTTTTCTTCCTCACTATTAATCAACAAGCAAGTGGCACAGAATCTATGCTTTGGTACTTTTGCTATTCCTAGGGATGGTCTTGAGTACAGAAACTTCTATTAAAAGGTTTACAAGGCCTAAACCATTTAACATCAACGAAGCATTTTTTCCTACTGTTTAAAAATACTACCTTTACTATTCAAAAGACTAGATATTCAGAGGAAGCTAGAAACCAGTTTTAAGCATATGGAGCCAGACTGTGTTGACTCCCACAAAGGGGCCATCATCTCAGAAGGAACTGGCAGGATAGTTTGCCCAGAAGAGGGAGCAGCTGATCATATACACCGCATTGCACTTGGATCATCACATTTTTACAGTTCAGTCTTTGTTCTACACAATAGCAATATTTGAGAGACTCTAATAATGCTTATAACTTAGTGTACAAAAAGCCAAGAGCTAAAGTTTACCAAAATGCACCCAAACTACTCCAGCAGATGAACAGAGGACCTACAGATGTCTGTTTTAGTTAGCTTGGGTCAGTTTAAGCAAGTAGTCTGGCATGACAGGATTGCCTATTATTTTTTCCATGGTAACACTTAGCTTTCTAGAAGATGAAAAAAATGGCCTGCCTCTTCATTATTCAAGTTCTAGGCAATGAAACATTCATTTTAACATTTTAGTGTTAATATCTGAATATGCTGAAAAGACCACTGCACAGACCAAGAAAACCTAAAACTTACTGTAAGAGTACAGAGTTGACATTTTTCCACTGTTAAAAATAACTTGCTATCTAGCAAGCTATGTAAACAACTGTATCTTCTAAAGTTACAAGTGAAGAAACTCCTGCTCATGTATTACAAAATGTTGGTTTGGATTTTGTCTCTTTGGAAAAAGTGTTTTCTCCCCAAACTATGTATAAAAACATTAGAGAAAAGATGAGAACTTTACAAAAGAGATATATCATGAAAAGCATAAAACAGCTTTTCCGAACACGGATGCTAAAAACAATGGAAGAAGGTGGTCACATTTTCCATTAAAAGTTCACTAAAGTGAGATGGAAAAAACGATTTTCACTTTACCTTAAGATAAGCTCATCTCTAGGTAAAACCTTAAAATCTGCTTCACTAAGGCGAACCTAAGGAAAAAAAGGAAAAGCACAACTTATCAAGTTGTCATGATTACTGGGGAGGGGTGGAGGGGGGTGAGGGTGGTAGACATACCTTCTTCGGGAGAGGTTCTTCATTCGTCATTGTGAACTCTGAGAGGGGGGTGGGGGGAGAGAAAAAGGAAAAAAAGGTGTTTATTTAGTATAGTTACTAGTGTAAATGAAATACTGAACAAGTCAAACTTGTACTTGTACCCCGTATTTTTAATTTGCATTATTAGACTATTGAAATATTGGTTCCACAAATGCAGAGCCAGAGAACAAAACAGCACTGTGACCAACTTGCTGCTGTAATTTAAATACAAAGTCAACAGAACCCAAGACTTTCTTTATCTAAGAAAGTCTATCAGTAACCAATACTTCCTGTTTAACTAAGCAAACCTACCAGAGTCTGACCATACCTTTAGACCAAACTAACATTTCATCTGTGCCTACATCTATTTAACACTGTATTTTACAAGGTAGAGGATAATCAGGGTCTGAGGAAAGTAATTTTTATTACTACTTCAGTATCTCTTTGGAATAAAAGTAAATCACTTGTGGACATTGCCACACGTCTGAGTTATGTAAAAATAACAATTCTCCCAAGTGCTTATTCTATTACTTTCAAGATTATCATAAACAGGAAGCATTAAACAGCTATTTTAAAACCCCTGTGAATATTTTTAGAAAAAAGATGTCAAAAATGGCTTGAATACACTGTCAAACATGATTCCTCTTGTGTGCATGTAGCATAACAGGACTGCATTGCGCTACGTTAAATATTCACACTTCCTTCAGTAACAAAACATGCTTCCTTACCTCAAATGGATAATAGACAATATTTTCTACAATTATGATTGTACCAAAACTATTGTGTTCACAAAGATTATAAGCATACAAGTAGCAATGAATGCAAGGTTTACTAAAGGAAGGCATCTTTGCAATATGCTTTCCAACAGCAAAGTTGGATATAATAGCAAAATACAAGAAGTTTGTAAAGCTGCTGCAACACACACAGTAGGAAAAGGATGTGCGAGTTGCTGGGTTTTCAACATTTAGCTTCACAAAAATAATGCTCTTAAGTAGTTAAATATATTTTATTTTCTCAAAAATACTTTTACAGACTACTTTAGATATTTTTTACAACACCCAATGAACTAATTTAACTTTTCCAAATCCTAAAATGGTTTGTCAATAAGACAAACAAGTACATATCACATTAAGTAGAGTCTCTTCAACCTACACTAGCCATCAACAAATACATAGCACTCTACCAAGTAAGCCCCTGGTTGAAACTGCAACCCCTCCCCCCACTCCCAAAACAAAACCAAACACACCACACCACTACACTGTGCAGATCAAACTGCTTTCAAGCCTTTCACAGAAAGCCTGCCATGGAAACGTTTCTAAAGAACATTCGGTAGAAGCACCTCAATAATGAATGGCAGCTTCCTGTTCCTAGTCTTAGTAGCACAGATAAGTATATTTCGCTTTATCTTCTGGATGCAGTTCCTCATTTGACTGTTTAACAAAAGCGTACCTTACATGTTTTCAAGTGTTAACAGGCTAGCAGCAGAAACAGCCAGTGCACAACTCAATCATTCCAAGTAACACAGAGTAACCTGAGATCATGGGGAAAGTGCTCTTGACCCCTGTATTTGGGGTGCCCATCAACCCCCCCCCCCAACTTCCCTAAAGACTTTTAGAATATTTAACTCCTTCACTGTTTGCAAGTAGTCTTGAAAATCTCAGCAAGTTTTAAGCCCTTGACAGACAGCAACATGCTTTTCATGTGTTTCAGAGAACTACAGCTAACACTAACTGTACACAGCTGATGTCAAGTCATTATTTGTCTGGATTCCCTCAGAAAAGTACCAGAATCGTACAAATACCAGAAAAGGTGAGTTTTCCCCAAAGACCTGCCTCATGATCTCCAAAGCAGCATATGGTCATAAACACTTGATTGCTGCCACAATCATGACTGAAAAAAATCAAAGGCTGAAGCTCCATCTAAGGGTAGTCTGCCTCCTATTTCCAGACCTCACACAAGGTTCCCACAACCAGTTCTCTACAGCAACACCAGATCTAGCTACTCTAACCTCCAGGCCCAGCATGCCACCTTTTACAAAGTCATTTCTTGCTTTCACACAAGAGCACAAAAGTGCTTGAGACTGACGCTAGAGGCCAATGAAGTTATGATCTTACTGCCATTGATTTATCACGCGTAGTGATAAAACCACACATTAAAAAAAGCAAACAAAAAAACCCACAGCCAGTAGCTAAAAACATTCTACAGGTTATTTTGGAAAAGCTAGACTGCTCACATCTACATACAAAAAAACCCCTAGTTTTTGTATGAATTTCACCTCACTACTCCCATGCAACAGCTTTTATGGTACCTACAGTACCTTGCCAAAAACTTAGAAATGTATTGCTACTACATATTTCTGCCACCGTGCTCAGTATTTTTTAAAAACATTACAAGCATCAGGCTGACTACATTTCTCATAGTGCTTTGCCTTTGCTGCCATTAACAGATCAATTTGTATGCTACAAACAATAACACTACAACTGAAACATTCATTCTTTGAGTTTATACAGTAACCTTTCAAGTACTGCACAGCAAGAGGTGCAACTGATCACTTGACTTCCTCTAAAACCCTTACTCTCTCCTACACAGATCAGAACCATCTTCTATAAACATGATAAAGTACAATTTTCTACAATAAAAAGAATCAACGAAAACAACATTCCTGTATAATTGACTGGAATTAACACTATTATACTTGGTGATTTATATGACGAACAGCTTAACTGGACCATCCTAACTAAGCACTTTCACGATTTGGGGGAAACGACGGCTGCTGCGCACACCTCCTTCTTTATACCTGCTCCTGGCAACAAACAATATAGAACGACATCACATACTTAACGTTACCATGGGCACTTAAGGAATTTTACTTTAATCTCATCATGTTTTAGTCTTTTTGGCACTAAACACGAGGAAAGGTGAAACAAGTACAGTATATTTTATTTTGGGAACTCCAGTAGTCTGTACACCTTTCACTCCTGTGTTTAGAAAACATGGTATTTAAGGATGGAAAAAACACCCCAAGAAACAAAGTGATTAAATAATACTAGGTATGCTGCTTTACTAGTTACACCTGAAGTAACTCTCAGTTATTTTAACGATGTGAAGAGTTGTATGGAGATAATCCCCGCATAGGCTGCAGGCTCAAAAAACACAAGGGCGGAAAAAAAAAAAACCAAACTTCAGTATAACACCCTGACCGTTCAGACTTCACAGTCGCCTCAGCGATCACGGTCTGAAGCCGGGTCCCGCGCCCTTCCACCCCCTACAGACGGCGAGGCCCCGCCGCGCAGCTCCGCCTCCTGTAGGGAGACCCCGCCAGCCGCGCTCCAGGAGCAGCTGCAGGCCGCCGACCGGCCCGCTCGCCGCAGGAGTTTGCGGACCCCGCTGCCGCCGCAAGCTCACGCTGCCTGTCCCAAGGGCCGCCCTCGCTCGTCTTCCACAAGGGCAGAGAGATGCGCGCCTCCTGCGCTCGAGGGAGGTCCCTTCCAGCCATCTTCCTGATTGAATTGTCTGATATGTTCCTCACGTGAGGAATAAACTCTTCCAATTCCTG
>JANHFX010022384.1:11895-23709 GCA_027560015.1 Chloroceryle amazona | reverse complement strand
CCTCCTCTCTGCTCTGAATCTCCCTCTTTCAGTTCAAACCATCCCCCCTTGTCCTGTCCCCACAGGCCCTGCTCAAAAGTCCCTCCCCATCTTTCTGACAGCCCCTGAAGTGCTGAAAGACCCCCAGAATGTCACTCCAGAGCCTTCTCTTCTCCACCCCCAGCTCTCAGCGGGGCTTCACGCTGGGTCATTGGCCTTGAGACTTCTTGATCTTCGGCTGGATGTACCAGTGGTCCCACTGAGGTGGGAGCAGCGTGGCACAAAGCTCAGGAGTGTGGAGCTGGTGGAGTTAGCCAGATGAGAGACATCCTCCACAGCCACATTTCCAGAGCATCCTTGCAAAGCAAACACCCCGCTGTGTCCGAGGCAAGTTTCTGCACCCTCGAATCATTTGCATGCATAAGCAGGAATCTGCCTTTCCCAGTAAAGCTCTGTCAATAAGAGCACTGCATCTTCTACTGCAAGGCAATGCTTAAATTAAAGCTGCTGGAGAAAAGGCTCATAGGAAGATCACTAAGCAGAGAGGGGAGATAAGGAGAACGTATGAGCTGCAGAGCTGTCGGCACGCAGGGGAAGGATCAGGAGGGGTTTTCATCCTCTCTTATCCAGGAGGTTTGGAGTGGAGGCACCTGGAGGTTGATGGTCACACTCAGTAGCTCTAAAAAAGCCCCGGGAGCAGATGTGAATGTTAAGGCCGTGCTGAGGGTGGCCATGGGCAGTCACCTGGGGCACGTGGGTGGTTTTGCTGGGCTGTGTTACCTTTGTCTGTGTTTTGGTGCTTCCTCCCTGAGCGTGGTCCTTGTCACCTAGGGCTGGTTACTTCTGGTGGTTCATTAATGCTTTCATCTCAGACATGTGAGCAAAAATCTCTCCTCTAGAAGACACCCTAGGTCTTTCCCCCCTTTCAGTGTGCTCCAGAGCTGCAGTAAAGCCTGAGGTACCTTTGTGGCTGAGACAAAGACCTGCCCCCAAATGTGATGATGGAGTAAGTCCAGAGCAAAGTTCTTCTGATGGCTCCTGCCAGCCCAGCGTTGGCTTTGAGAGGCAGCACCTCACCCCTCCACGTGCCTCTGAGCAATTTTATAGGTGTCTGTTGGTACTTTCTGTACAGAAGACATTAGAAAGGCCATGAGCACCACTTTCTATGTGGACATGATCTGCTCTGAAACATCTGGATACAGCCGATGGCATAAGCGTGTGTCCCTGTACCGTTGCATGGCAGCGTATGGGATTTGGTGAGCGTGGGGTGTGTGCACGGGTAGTATTTATTGCTACTTATTTTTTCCCAATGTGGCCTTTATTCTTTTCTTATTGGTAAGGGGAGAATGAAATTAGGCTTGGATACCCAAGAGGAATGTCTGGGGATTATCCAAGTGTAGTCATTCCCTTTCCTCCCGTTTGGATGATCTCTCTGCTGCCTTTGTTTCCCTTAATTCTCAGCTCTCCCCTTAATATTCTTCCCTTCCCCAGAATCTTGCAGGAATAGGTAACCCAGTCCTGCCCTGGGACAAGAAGTCTCGATCCTGGTCTTGTTCACATTCGTACAAACCCAAAATAAAAGCTCTTGGAAACCGGGAAATCTAAAGTAGCGACGCTGATTTCCCAGCTCTGCTGGTGGTTTCTGGATTCCTTCTCTGCTTTGACTCCACGACTTCAAAGCTTCATCTTCTTCTGCCCTAAGGTAGACTGACGTCCACTGGTACTGCACCTCGAGAGGTCCTGTTGACTGTCGTCTTCTGACAAAAGATTTTCTTTCCAGCAGCTGAGTCTCTCTCGTTTTAGGTTGGCTGAATTCGCTTGGGCTTTGGAGACCAGCCTTGGTTGAGCATTTCTGTTCCTTGCTGTTGATGCTTTTTTTTGGGTCCTTGAATTATTTAAGAGGAAGGGAAGTTGCTGAAGAAACATCAGCCTGTGAAAGAAAGTTTCTGGAGCTTTTAGCACAAGCCACAAATGTTTTTTCCCCAGAGTTTGAAGGGTATTTTGAGGCGGGATTTGAGCTTGATGGAAATGCCAGAGAAAGTTTGAAAGTATGGAAAATGTTTCCATCTTTCCTTCAGTGCAAAAATAACTATTTATTCAAGATGAGAAAAAAAATCTGCGGGTGGACTGCTAAACTGCTGGGGAGGGGTGGAGAAACTTGGCAGCCGGTGTCTTTTTCAGCTTGATTTCTTCAATGGTTTTGTCAAGTTCAGTTTTTCTGATGCAGCTCTTCATGGAGAGGCTGAACTTCCCCACGTGTCCTGCTCTTGGGAACCTGAACGTCCCTTTCTTGTTCCCTAAAATGCAGAGGTGATGCAGGTTAGGAGCTGTGACACAGATGATGTGCTGTGCTGTGGCAGCGGCTGACGCCGAGGTGTGAATCGAGGAGGGTCTGCTGGTCCTGGGGTAGGAGAGAGTGTTTTGAGGTGAGATTGTTGCGCATCGCTAGTGTGAAACCACCGCTCAGCTCACCTCGCCCTGGTTCTGGGTGAAGAAAGAGGACTTTCTGCAGAAGCAGCTTCAGGGCTGCTTCTCTGTTCCCTCTTCAGGCAGCTTTGACACGGGCCGTGTGTTAGAGGTGGTGAAAAGGCTTAAAGAAGAGTCCTCTGTGGCTACCCCTGGCCTGGTGAAGTGTTTTAGGCGCAGTGGGAAGGTGGCTGCGCTCGGCGGGGTGCATCCAGCAGCTGGGCTCTGCCTGTGCTCTCAGCTTCGCAGGCTGGAGTAGCCTTGGTTTGACACACAGAGGTGACCTCTGGGAAGCACCTGGTCCAGTGATCTTCAGGAGCTGACTCAGCAAGGGGCGTGCAAACCCCTGCTTTGATTTCAGGGTTGTGTGCTGGGGGAAGCTGTGGTTTTCATTCTGAAATACCGAAATTCATTAGCCTGGTGCTGAGGTGTGGGGCTAATTTTACCCGGAAAGCGAAAACTGACTGTTTAAAGAGGTGTTTTAAGCCTTGATATTTTTTTTTCTTCCTTCTTAGATGAGCAAGGAAGGCTATGGAATATTACCAGGGTAACCAAATAACCCGACAGCAGCTTTGAGGGTACTCGCAGCACGCGACAGCGGAGAGCAGCATGTGGCTCACGGGGAGGGCAGAGCCCTCCGCGGGCTTCCGTCGGGCGCACGGGGAGAAGACTGAGCTCTATCAGGGTGATCAAAGGCTGATGGTGAGCTGACAGTCTGATCCGGCCGTAAAAAAGCAAGGAATGATCCCAGGATGTATTAGGAGATGAATTTCCAGTAGAGATTAATGCTGCTCTACCAGACAGTGGTGCAGCTTCCCTTGGACTGGAGTAGATGGTTTGATTGCCAATATTCATCAAAAATGTATTCGAACTGGAACAGGGACAAGGAGGGTTGGGGGAGCAGGGGATCTGCCTGCAAAGGGTAAGCTGCAGAGTGCCTGGTCTAGCCTGGCTCAGCGGGGACTGAGCAGCGGCGTAGCTGCAGGATGCTCTGAGGACAACTGATGCTGAGCAGAACAACTGCTTAAGATGGAGGAGTGAGTAGGGATTGTGCCATCACAGCAAAATACAGGCTCTTGGGTGGTTTCTGATCATCAGGCAGGAGTGGGGTGGTGGAGCAGCTTCCCATAGGGTGAAAACCCAGAAGGGTGGAGGCTCGAGAGCGGAGATCCCTCCAGGTAGAGTCGGTGCAGCCGGAGGGGGTGTGCGGGGCCCTTCCAGTGCAGCCTCCCCAGGACACATCTCTGTGGTGAGTGGTTAATGGTGGCCGTGGCTTATTGGGAATTACTGACCCTGAGTCCCTTGGTCCGCTCACATTTTTCATCCATTTGACTCAACCTCCTTTGCTTCACTTTGGTTCCTTACAGTGTCCTAAAATGGTCAGGAAAAGGAGAGCCTGGCTTCAGCCTCGTACACCCACCAACCGCTCCTAACGTCCAGATCTTTAGGAGTTTTTCCATCTGTGATTGACTAAAGAGAGGTCAAAGCCTCTCTCAAAAGAGCAGATTGGACTTCAGCTGATACCTGGAAGCATCGGTGCCCGTTGGTGCACTTGTTGCAGGGCTCGAGTCCACCCTTTGCCAACGTAGTAAAGTCTGTGGTGTTAACTCGCGTTGCTGGGTTTCCATGGCAACCCTTTTGCTAATTAACGTGCAGTAGTGAGGGGGGGACGACCCAATCTGTCCTTAATGATGAATTAATTTGACAAGATTGTTATGGTAAGAAGAGTTCTGAATAGACACTGCGAAGGTGGATAGCGGGGCTGTGAGCACGCGCGCTGCGTATCAAGAGAAAGTTGAGGGGGGGGGAAGAAAAAAGATTCTGACCTTGCAGCGTTCAGAGGGAAATCTTCCTCACCAGCTGGAAAGGGTTTGCATTTCAGAAGGAAAACAAAATGATCCTGAAAAGTGTAACTCCGATGGTTAGGCTTTTGTGTTCCTTTTATTTCTCCATAAGACATTTTAACTCTTTTTAATTTCTTTTTGGCATTTTGAAGATGAAGTAAAAGCTAAGGGAATTTAAGAAGTTAAATGCATGAAAGAATCAGAAAATAGAAAAAAAAAAAGCACATTTAAAGACTACATTATTTCCTCTCAGAAAAGAAAAACCAATTCCTCAGGACTCCTCCCAAATTTCCACCCACTCTGCTCTTTTCTTGCTCCCGTTCCCCCAGCGGCGCACGTGGGCAACGGGCGGTAGCTGTGCAGAGCTGGGCCCAATGAAACCATCGATTGAGCCTGGTGTTTGGAAATTAAACAACCACCAAATGCTACTTCACAGCGTGGTCCTGACCGCCGGAGCGGTGGCCTTGGAAGTGCATTAGCAAAACTAAATCAGGAGTGAGAAAAACAGCAACTTTCCGATGCGCGTTGAAGATGAGTCACAAATGTAGATTCTCATCAGAGGAGGCAATTAAACTCCTTTAGCTCTTTTGTGCACGAGGAGCTGGGTTAAGTCACAGTGTCCTGGCTTCATTCTTACTTGGGTAATTGTTCTGAATCCTCCCCTCCTGCAGTTTTAATTAGATAGAGCTGTGGCTTGTGAACTTCTGCCTTACGTGGACCACAGCCTAATAGGGAGCTTGGTAGAGGTTTGTCGTCATCCCACTAGTGATCTTGCAGCTCCCTCCCATCCCGTTGTGACTGTAGCAATTGCTAACGAGGAAAAATAGTATTAGGGAAATAATGAGTGTATTTTAGCTGCTTTTTAATGAGATTTCATGTTCAGAAGCCAAGGCACCGTGCTGCTCACTGGCTCTTTCCAAAGCTACCAGCCAGCGCCGTGCGAATCCACTGCACCCCAGCCAGAGCCTGCAAACTGGCAGGTCTGGAGGCTGCTGGATCGCCCCTTCCTGGGGTGCTGCAGGGCCAGGGGTGTGGTGAAAAGCTCTTGGAGTGGCTGTGTTGGTGGAGGAGGGAGCGGAGAGGTGGAGGGTTGCTCAGTCTTGGTGCTCTTGGTCTCCATGGCAGCTCGGATGAGATGAGTGCAGGGTCTGGAGGATTTGTCTGCATGGTGGTGGCTTGTCCTCTGCCTGGCACCATCCAAACGCTGCTGCCTGCAGCACTGAGACATCCTCGGCTCTCTGACTGCAGCCACTTTGGGGTTTTAAACCATTTACATCTGGGGGACAAGGTGGCTTTTCCCCGTGGCCAGCAGCAGCCAGGGTTGCATGGAGCAGTCGTGGGATCCCACCATCCCGAGCAGCCCCGAGGCATTTGCCTTTCCCCTCGCTTTGCAGAAGGACAGTCGGGGTGAAGGATGGAAAGAGCTTCTCTTGTGAGATTTCAGGGTGTCCTGATCTCTGGCAGCACCTGGGCAATGCAAGGTTGTGCCTTTCATGGTGACACATCCCCCAGGAAAGCTGTCCTTGCCTTCCTTTGCAGAGATGACAACGTGCACAGGTCTCCCGTTGGTACCCACAGGCCCCCCCAGGCTGTGCCAGCGGCTTAGCAGGATGTGTGACCTTCTTGACAAGGTGTTCCCAGTGTCCAAAGCTCACATTTGCTTTCTCTTTACATGTAAAATGGTCACGTTGCATCCAGGAACACCTTCTCTTCCCCCCCGGAGAGCTGCTGCTGAAACAGGCCAACACCTGAGACCAGCACACGAGCTCTCATTTAATTCCCTCACCTCAGATTAAGTGCAGAAAATATTCACAGTTCCCCCTCGAACGCTGACTGACCCAAGGAGGCAGAACATGGGAGACTTGATACCATGTGAGCAACTGTAAGCTACCGTTAGTGAAAGTGCAGGCACCTTTATTGAGATATCCTGTGGAATTTATGTATCATCTTATTTAATTAAGGTTGATTTGGACACTGAAATGACCTGCTTTGAAACCTTCACAAATCTCCTCTGGACTTAATTGGCTTGAGTTGTTTAAAGTTGCTCGAGGAGCTGCGTTTCCGAGGAGTATAAATAACAGTGGAGATGGGATTATTTTCAGCTTTAAGGAGAGAAAGAGAACCGACTCCTCCCATCCCCTTTGGGACAGGGTGGGTCTCAGAAGGGTGGAAAAGGGGGAGGCTGCACACCCAGAAAGCCCCAGGCCTTTTGGCACGGCAAAGGTGGAGGAGTTTGAGGGATGCACTGCAGCAGATCGCCTCCAGCCTTCAGCAGCACCACGTCACCTCTGGCACGGAGGCTGGGGCTGCTGCGGGAGCGGTGTGGGTCTCAGGGATGGTGGCCTCTCCAGTGCTGCTGTGATGGGGCCGAGCTTGCCCCAGGGAGTCACTGGTGTGTGCTGGGCTCAGGGGAGGCAGACGCTCGCCCTTGCTCCGTGCGCTCGCGGTTTAGAAGGGAAGAATGTTTGGCATCTCCAAAAGGAGCTGTGGATTGTAGAGTCGTGGAGTTGTCAGGGTTGGAAGGGACCTTAAAGATCATCCAGTTCCAGCCCCCCTGCCATGAGCAGGGGCACCTCCCAGGTTGCTCAGAGCCTCATCCAGCTTGGCTTTCAAAACTTCCAGGGCTGGGGCTTCCACCACCTCTCTGGGCAACCTGTTCCAGTGTCTCCCCACCCTCCCAGTGAAGAAACTCTTCCTCATGTCCAATCTGAACCTACCCCCCTCTGGTTTTGACCCACTCCCTCTAGTGCTGCCACTACCCAACATCCTAAGAAGTCCCTCCCCAGCTTTCTTGTAGGCCCTGGAGAACTAGGAGCTCTGAGAGTGTTTTCTTATTGGAAATATGTGACCAACTGTCACACTGCCAGCACTGCTGTTGGGCTGTGACAGCCCTGTCCTCTTACTGTCACAGCCCAGTGAATGGCAGCTCCAACTCTATCAGGGTATGATTTAGCCCATCGTGGGACCCGCTGTAGACATCAGGGAAGGTTTTGGTCCTTGCCTTACATCCCCAAGGAGACTTTCAGTGGTCTGCCCTTCAAAACCAAGGAAGAACCTGTTAACCTGCTCAGCCCATCGTGCGGTCGCTCTCGGCTGGGCAGAGCTCTGTCAGGCTGCCTCCACAGCTGGAGAAACTTCTAGGCAGACATCCACACGCAAAGCTCCTCATGGTTTGGAGAGGTTCAGGTCTCCTACTTGCCGTGGAGCTGACAGCAAGAAGGGCTTTCTTCCTTCCACCGGGCTCTGGCTACACCTGCACCGGTGGACTCGACCTTCTGGGCTGCTGCAGCTCTTGTGCTGCTTCCTCCTTTTGGGTGAAGGTCATTTCGTTTTTGCTCAAAGGCTTCCTCACCTTGTAGATTTCTTTGTTTTGAATCCTTTGTTAAGGATTTAAAGTTAAAATGGAGCCTTTCTCCATTTCAGACTCATCGCTTTCCCCGTTACACATCAGTAGTACCGCTCCCGGAGCTACCGAAACTGCGCTTGCGCAGTCTCTGCAATGGTGGCTTAGCTGAGCTTTTAACAGGTTAAATCTCCTTCTGGGTGGATTAATCCTTCCAGAACCTCGGATAGAATTTGTTGCTTTTCTCCGAATCCCTCCCACGCTGTCATTATCTGTCTGAAATGAGTTGCTTCGTGCAAAACAAGCCACGGGAGGAGGGACCGTTGCAGTGTCTTACAGCTCTCGTTGGCATTTCCAACTCCTCCTTGCTTTCCTTCCGCTGGTGCTCCTGCGATTCCTTGCCCTGTGAGCATCTCTCCCATTGATTATGGGATTGGAAGGAGTTTGCCTCCTGTTTACCAGCTTTATTTCTCAGTTCTCAGATAAGTTCACAAGGTTTTCCTGTTTGATATCATCAGAGAGTGTTAGTGAATAGTTTCGCCTCTTCCACGCTGCGGTGACGATGTGAAGGGATCAAAGACCATGACAAACGTTGGATCCTGTTTCTAGTTTCTGGCACTTGTTTTTTCTTGCTCTGCGCTGCAGCGCAGGATCCCTAAGCCTGTGTGACAGCAAACTCGACCTGCGATCCAGGTTACCAGAGACTGCAGCCAAACTGGAGGGGAAATTACCTTTTTTTCCATCATGTTACTGTAGAAATGTCACACGCTCCTATGAGGCAGCAGCAGACTTTGGGCAGCCTCTTCTGTCAAGTCTTAGGCCTGAAAAAAAACAGGACTTGAGCTTGGAAACCATTCATCAGACCTTTGAGTTTTCTGACCTCTCGAGTTGGGTTTGAACCAGCCACCTCCTGCCCATTCCTGCCTCTCTCAGTCTGAATTTATTGTCCCACGCTGGGGCAGTTACTGTTTGGGCTCCCACCAGCCACAGTGCTTCACGGGCAAGGAAAGGTCAAAGTCCCTTGGCTGTGGAGCTGAGAACCTCTGTGTCCAGCTGAACCACAGCCTCAAAGCCAAACTCCTCTGAGCTGAAGCTGAACTTGGTTTCATAGTCTCTCCTTGTCCAAACATAAACCCAAGGAAAAATCTCTTCATGGTTTTGAAGCATCCAGGTTCTCCCCGATTCCACCTGTCGCAGAGAAAATAGCAAGGAGAAGGCGTAGGTTGGGTTTTTTCCCCATCACACCTGACCACTGTGCCACTGGCTCCGGTGCAGCCCTCGGCCATTGGCATAGCCACCGAATCGAGGGTTTGGGGATTTTCCATTAGGTCAGAAGCTCCCACCTCCATTCTATCGTCTCGGAAAATTGCTCTTCTAGAAGCAGCAATCCTTTAAGGCGTCCTGTAAGCGTTCTGAGTCAGGAAAAACCTATTTCTGAAATGAATAATAATTACATACTGGATTTAATCGAGTGTAGATTGCTTACCAGGCAAATAATATCTAATATAGCTGAGCCTGAGCAGATCCTCGAGGAGAATTCGTCTGAGCTGATGGACTCTTAACAAGCTCAACCACAAGAGTTCCATTTGGGCAAGTTTCAGCCCAAATCCGAGCTGGGCTGTCATTGTGCACCCTCAAATCAGCCTGTACCCGTGCGTGGCAGCCTCCCTGGGCCGTTGGTCGTATTTTACACTCCTTTTGCTCTAAAAAAGTCTTCCTCTGAAAGTGGAGTAATGTCCTCAGTTGAGGAAGGACAGAGCCTCATGGTACAAACGAGGCTGGCGGTGCTCAGCACACAATTAGGCAGAATATTATTACGGGGAAAGAAGAAGAGTTAAGCTTGCTTTGAAGATCTGCAGGGAGAAGTTGGTTGAGTCCAAGTGCCCATCATCCTCCTGTGCTCTTGAATACCATTGCTGAACTCTGAAGCCATAGTAGGACTTGCATTTTAACTTGCTCCTTCAAGTACTGACCGCAGCTGTAAGTGCTCGGCACATCCGTTGATGGTTATCTGATGACTGCAGTGGGTTGTCCCAGGCATGCAGGAGATGAGTCCAGCCCAAGTCTCGCTCCAGGCCTTGGTGGGTCAATGACACGGGACAGGCCAGGGATGGGAAAGCTCTTCCATACCCACAGAGCTGGGGATTGTCTTCACACGGGCTGTACTGCTGCCAGTTCTTCTGGGGTGAATCGTGTCCCAGTATGAGTTGAATGTTTTCCACCCAGAGGCGGATGAGGATTTTATATACACTCCATTTGCCTTTCCCCTCAGACTTGAGAGTTGACTTTCTGATTTATTTATTTATTTTTAAAGCGTAGATGCTTTAAAAGCACCATTTTGCTTCACCTCCAGAGTTGCCGTTTGACTTGGTTTGTCGTAACACGTCCTGATTAATGATTAATTGCAAAGGACATGTTCTGACTCCAGCCCGTGTCCCGGGGTGCTTGTCGCAGCAATGATGCACTAGGTGATTACTCACTCCCCTTAACCTGACAGTTGTATTTCTCTCTTGGACTGGTTAACGACCTTGACCAGGTACGTGCGTTCGGGTAGATGCGTGTGCTCGGAGGGCTTTGGGGATGTGCCCATTTTTCTCTTAACTTACATGACCTTCATTTTAACCTAAGTCAGAAAAAAAAAGGAGCTGTTCCATGAACAGATGGAGCGTTATTTCTAGAGGTAGGTGAATAATGCAGAAAATTATTCATTCGAAACCCCTTCAGACAACTCAGATGTTTGCCAGAAGATAGCGTTGCTAATCCTAGCGCAAATAGGAAGGTTCAACCCGTCTATCCGAACGGTGCGCGCGAGTGCGATCGTCACCGAGTCCAGGACCCGGACAGTGCCAGGGGACTTAATTGATCCATTAAGGCAAGGAGGAAGAATCACTCTTTGAAGCAGTAGTTACAGAGCAGAGTTTGTAAGCAATGCATAGGTGAGTTAGATTCAAAAAGAAAAAAAGCTTGTCAAATTACAGCAGGTAAAAAATAATAATGTACAAGCCAGCCTGTTCCTGGATAATTCACCCAGGAGGAGAGGCTGCTAAAAGCAATGAACGCTCACTGCAAAGAGTTTGCTTGGCTCTCGTTGCTCCTTAATGAATGGAATCTATTAGCTAGGGAAAACAGCACGTTGTCCTGAAAAACAGCTCGGATTCGGATGCCTCTTTCCACCCGTTCGGACCCCTTTTGACACGAGCACTCATTATGCTGCGGAGATGATTTCCTTGGGGCAGAAATGAAGCTGAATTTGCAGCTCTAACTTAGGGAGCTGTGAAGTGCTGGAATAGGTATAGGGGGAGAAATGCCTTTTAATTCCATCACCCTTCTCTTTAATATTTGGATCCTTTTCGTTCAGGTGGAGCTTCACAACACATTGCTGGTCTCTTGGGGGCAGGGGTGAAGGGTCTGGCTTTCGGGTCTTGGCAGCCTCCCCCCGGCTCCGTTTGCGTCGGAGGGAGTTGGCCGTCAAGAGGTTTGGAGAATCGTGTCCACGGCCTGATTTGTACACAGATGGCAACTGGCTCACAGCTTCCCAGTCCTTCATGCCATGCTTTCTGATGCACAGGGAACTGCATGAGTCATATCTCTCCAGCTATGGTCTTTTTGGATGGAAATTATACTTTTAAATCCGTACTGTGATTACATACGGCGGTGATGGGCTCGTTTGAAGGAGGTTGGAATGCAAGCCATTAAGTTGAGTGGCTGCCATTATGTACGGTGTTTGCCAACAGATAATAGACAATGATATTTCATCTGTGACAACTTTGCCCTCTAGACTTGCAATAGAATTATCTTGCTACGTAACCGTTTTCTTCGGCACCGTCCAGGTGATAATTTTGTTAGGCTAGACAGCAAATGTGGCCTCTTATGACTGGGACAGGTGGAGTGGAGAGGGATGGGACTTGCACGTGTCTTGTGCAGCATGACCTGGAGAGAATGGAAGGGCCTGGTTATACAATAAACCAGGTGACACTGGTTTGGGATGGTGGAGACAAGCGTGGGTCACACCGTGCTCACTGCTGCACTTTGGCAGAAGCGTTTTTGCACAAACTAAAATCTATCAAGAATGATTTGGGTTGGAAGGAACCTTTAAAAGTCAGCTAGTCCAACCCCCTGCAGGGAGCAGGGCCATCTGCACCCAGAGCAGGGTGCTCAGAGCCCCAGCCACCTCCCCTGCAA
>JANHFX010022383.1:8673-30314 GCA_027560015.1 Chloroceryle amazona | reverse complement strand
CCAAAAGAGCAGGAGGCAAGATGAACCTTTGTGATAAGCAGAAAAGGGAATTGTTCAATGTATAAAATAGAAAGACCTCCTGGGACCTGACATGAAGTCCTGCTGCACCACTGCACAGCTGTCTTCAGGTAGAGCAACAAGGGTTCTAACACCCTCCCTAGTGAGAAGTGATGAGAAGCAGATTGCCTGTGTGGCAAGCCTTGCTAATTGTGATGTGTACAGAGTTAATGTGAGAAATGTCAATTAATCTTCTTTGGAGGTACCTGCTTATAGCTGATATGTTAAATCTATGGCTTTCATTCATGTGCTTCCACCTTTACATGGTATGTGTGTTTCAGTTCCTCAAAGCTTTGTTTTATAGAAATGTCACTCCTCCATTTGAAGGCTAAAAAGGATTGGGGGTTTTTTTGGTAGTTTGCTTTGCTTCTCCATGTTTCTCTGAGGTTTACATCTTTGGATACTAATTTGATGTTAAAATCCCTGGCTCTGGAGAGTAGTGATGTTGTAGTTTTTGGGGGGTTGTTTTTAGTTCTTTTGTAAGTCAGATTTTCCTCTCATATACCTGGCCAAGATCTCTAAATTTTCTTAAATTTTGGAATGTTTAATATTGGCATCAAACTTGAAGCCTCATTCCTTGAGGTTTCATCTTTTTCTATGTCTCTCTTCTTACCATAATGTAGAGCGTTGCACTGGGAGTATTTCTAAAAAGAGTTTCTATGGGACATGTTCTCAGCCAGCCTCCAGTTGTCTCATAAGAGAGTAACACTAACTGCTGACTTGCTGGTGGGACAGAGAGGACAGGCTGAAACACAAGCCCTCAATTTGGTATTACAGATATGGACTAACTATAAAACCAGTACTGATGAGCAGGAGTGCAAGAACAGGTTAAATGCTTTGCAGGCTGCTTTTTTTTTTTCTGTCAAGTTTTCTCTGTTCAAAAGCTATTCTACTTGTCCCCCAGTGCATTGTTCAATGTCATTCTATGGGGGTTTATGCTTGTAATCTGTTTAATATACAGGTGAGCAACAGGTGATGCAGAAAACCAGAGCAGTAAATGCATGACTTCTAAGTTTCTGAGGCTTTATCCAGGTATCCCAGACTCCAGGGGTATCCCAGACTCCAGGGGGTATCCCTAAATGAGAAGTACAATGGAGCAGTGAGGTTGGGAAAGGTAAAAAGGAAAGTGGAAGCAAACCTTGGTTTATTTCTTTAAGCTGTTACTCAGACAGAACTGTTTGTAGGTACAGAACAGAAACCATAGTTACTGGAACTGGCTGGATAAACCCAACACATGAGGCACTGTGTCTTAGATTTATTTTCAAAGGACAAGATGGAGAATCCCCCCACATTGATCACATCTCCATTGTTCTACAAGACAGCTGCCTCGGGATAGACATTCCAGTCAGAAGCTTCCTGGAGCTGTACACCCTTACAACCTCCTCAAAGAGCAGGTCCATTCTCTTGTGTCCAGCAGGCAAAGCTCTTCTGCCATTCCTCCCCACCTCTGACTGGTCCAAGCTGTGACCCCACCTCACTGCCCCCTATCAAAGATGCTACTGAATGCTTGGTAGTTTATGATATTTTCAAACCAAATCAGTGAGATCTGGATCTAGAACTCTGCAAATTATCTCTGCCTGAAACTCACAGCATATGTACAAGAGACTGAGTATCTGTTCACAAAGCTATTACTCAAAAGCACTTGCCCTCAATCACTCCCCAAGTCACAACAGCATGATGGCATGTCTGTGTTCACCTGCACCACACTGTTCCCCCCAGGCTTCTGCAAAAGGGAGCCAACATGCTCAAGCTGAGTGAACATCAAGGCAGAAGACAAGACAGCATTGCAATTCCCTCTCCTCCCCTTACAGCCAGGAGGATTTAGCTTGGCCATGTACTCTGCTTTTTAAATAGGTCCCACTTCAGCTCACTGTTGGGCTGCAAACAGATGCTTGCTGAGATCAAAATAATAAAGGTGCTTGGTTTTGTGTCATACATCTCCCTTTCTTCCTGGATCCTGTTTGTGGTCAGACTGAGCACTCAACAAAAGCCTGTTTTGAATCCTTTGCAGGATTATCGTAGCAACTTGGATTCTGTGCTGATGCTACTGACTTGCCTCTGGCTACCAAACAAGTTCAGGCACCCTAAGCTACACAGAGCTCTGAGGAGTAGACCCACCTTTGCTTACTGAAGACCTCTGCTTGGAGGTAAGGACTTTAAAAGCATTATTGAAAGTATAACCTATTGTCTTTATGTATTTAGTGTTTAATATTTCTAAGCAGAATTTTAGAAAGTCTTCTTTTTTGTACTGTATTTATTTAGTAATTGTTATGAGATTATCTCAAAAGTCAGTAACACTTCACCATAGACCAGAAGAGAAAATATAATGCCCAACAATCTTCTCACACACAAAAAAAATGTCTCTGAAATGCACCTTTACCTCTAATAAAATACCTTCCAGCCTTTTTAATAACTACATTTTCTGCACTGGATCTATTGTAGCTAACATTTTAGGATCAATTTAGTAGATGGAAAAATAATAACAATCATTTTTCCCTGTCAAAGCATTGTGAAAAACGTGAGCAACTACACACAAAGTGCTGTTTTATCTCTAACCAAAACCAATTGAAAACAAAAAATATCTTCTATTGTGTTGACATTTCAAATGGGCTAGAAATAGAACTGTGGGGGAAAAAAAACCCAACCCACCACAACAAAACAACACTTCTGTAATGCAAGCCAGATAAAAGAGATATTGCACTGCAGTCTTGAGATGAGGACAGGTTGGCCTTAGGGTTTGCTGAGCTATATGAGCCATTTGGGGAAGTTATTCTTTATTTTGAGCAGCTGGAATTTTTGGAAAGAAATCTGGGTTGAAGATAGTATTTCACACACAACGCCCCCTGTGATTGTTTGGATGCACAAAGCAGGCAAATAATTACACTTTAGGAACAATAAATTGCCTTTTGGTTCCCTAGAAGTTTGTCTGTATCAAATGGATGAATTATATGAAAATCTCCACAAAACAAAACAGAACAATGACCCCCTACAGAGGCTTTAATTATCCCTTCTACAACTGAATGTGACCTTTCTTTCACTTGCACCATCCTTTCCTTGCCATCTTTGCTTATAGAACTATGTTGCCTGAAAATTTTTTGAGGTTTCTGACAAGGTGGTCACTAGAATTTTATTTCCAGGGCCATGTTGACTTTCTGCTATGCCTTGTGGTATTGGAATAGCACTGTACTGTGCCATTGTCTGGACCTGAGTCAGTCACCCATGCAGCCTCTGCAGCTTGTGCAGAGCCCCATCCATCTCTCAATAGCATTTGCTTCCCTAATCTGATTGTACTTGTACATTTTGATGCTACACAAATTTCTTGTTCACTTATTGGACTTTGAATTGTACGTGTCAATTATGGGAAGTGCCTTGTTGCTTGAATTGCCATAATTCAGAGGTATTCAGTAGGTCTAAGGCACAGCCAAGTTTTCATGATGGAGATGAAAAACACATATGTGATATAAAAGCAACCCACTGCCAAGCTGCACAGCTCTGCTTCAACATACACGATCAGCAGAGATGTTCAAAGACAAAAGCTGGCAGAATTTGGAGCAGTGAGCATTTTATTTTCACCGTTCTTAATCTCAAAATTAATATACCACAGGAAAGATTTAATCACCCCATTTTCTCTTTGCAATTCCTTCTGTGTAATTTTCTTCTAGGTAGTTTTTCTTTCTGGGAATAATTTGAAAGAAGGCTAGCTTTATTCTTTGAAAATGCAGCAGTTTTCTTTACACTGAAAGATTCACTCAAGTCCATGAAGAAGCAGAAAGCCCTTTGTCTGTGAGGCATAGAAAAAAGGGAATAACACCAGAAGTCTGTGTGCTGTTCCTTCCTGCAAGCTCCCTTGACTCCTCTTTGCCATTCTTTGCAGTCTCAGATCCTGACTCACACCTTCAAATCAACTCTATATCAATGCATCTATTCTCTTTATAAAAAAATGTGATCAGTAAATTATTACTCCCTTTCAGAATGCAAATATTTAAGATGAGATTGAGCTCCTATCTTAGCACCACCTCTAGATCTGATATTCTTAAAAGTTGGTCCGTGTTTAGATGTAAGATTCTGAGTTATTTATTTAGTAATTATTGACCTAGCCTAAAGCTATTAAGCCAATGGGAACCTTCTAATGGGTTTCAAAGGACTTTGGGTCAGGATTTTTGTGCATATTAAGAGCAGTGATGCATTAAGACATCCCTTACATTTTGCTTTGGACCTTGACATTTGAAAAGGTCGGTCTGAAAGAACCTTTGAAATGATGATTAAGGGGAATCAGAGCTAAAATAATGTTATTATTTCACTATGAGCACACTGTATGTGTTAACATATTTAAAGTAAGGCATTTACATTCTCCAAGCATGGCAAACAAAGACATGAAATACCTCTTAAGATTTACATTGTGCTTCTGTGAGTGTTTCCAGAGTGTGATTACTGTTGAGTTTTCTAGGTACACCATCCTGAATGAATAGCTTTTAACCCCAGCGACTGCTGGAAAACAATGGTTCAGTCCTTCAGCTGTACTTTTCTCTGATCTTTTTAAGGAATCAGCACAGCCAGGAAAATTAGAAAACAAAATAGCTCAGTTAGGACACTCAGTGTTCATTGCTCAGTGAGAACAGCAAGCAAAGGCAGAGCAGCTCTCAATATCTGAGATGAGATTCTCTAATATTTACAATGCTGTGGTGCAGTTGCTATTCTGTTAAGACCTCTTGTTTCTATTTTCATCACATAGTACATTTCTGTACCATTATTAAGTCCATAAAGTCCAGAACAAGATGATTTTTCTGTTGTGATATTAGAATGTGCAGTTACTGTGTCCTGAGCTAGGTAGTCTGTAAAAGGATGCATAACTAGATTAAAAAAAAAATGGTTTGTCTTAGAAAGGGTGGCAACAAGCACAAGAGAAATGATAAGATTTGGCCCCTGGGAGAATGGAAAACCCTCCCTCCAGGGTTTGTACTGATTAAGGTTGGGTTTCTTATAAAAAGAAGTAAATCAAAGGTGACAGACTCTGCATTTACAAATGTCATTATCCAAGCCAAACCAGAAAACACCACATTCATGTTCCAGTTGATGTTATTATATGGAAGAAAGTGAAATGGCCAGTCTCTACAGTTAGTCTGCATTCATTTACTACTCCTTCAATCTCAGCCACAACCAGAAAGATTTTGCTGGTAGGGAGAACACCCTCTTAGTCTCATCTTCTTAAAATCTTTAGGTAGCCACTAAAACCAGATCTAATTATGTTTTAAGTTTCTGTAACTTTGTCACCAGTGTTGTTGTAGAAAGTGCAACCTTCCACGGTGATAAACTGGATGCATTCCTACAAGGAAGCTTTGTCTGCTAATAAGCATGGCCTCTAGGTCAGGTTGTTGATTGCTGGGGGAACAGTGGATTATCACTGATGGCTCTGGGAGGAGCGATTACTCAAAATACATAACAGGGTTTAAAAAGCTGAGATGCACATTTTCCATGGAGCTGCAAGAACCAGTTCCAGGGCCAGGTGATGCCAAATGCTAAACAACTCCTTTATCAGATGCAATCCAGTGACTTCTGACATATGGAAAGAAGAGTGTGATATAAAGTGTTCTGAAACGCTCTAGTGACACATTCGAAACAATAGCTGTGGTGAGGCAGAAATTATTTGGGGCAGACTTTTGGCTGCAGAGCCAGAGGCTGTCCTTGACTATAGAAAACAATGGGCAGTGTGTATGCTGGCTTGTAATTTCAGCAGATGCTGCCCTTTAGAAGCTAAACTCAAAGAAAGGGGAGTTAATTGTGCCTTCCCTCAGTGAGACCAGCCTGCTTTGTGTTTGGAAAGGAATGGTGCCAAAGTGGCAAACTTCCCATGGCATTTTAGGGCTGATTGTTCACTCCAGGTGAGAGACATCAATTCCTAAAACAAATAAAAAGAAAACTTGTGTGCTGTGAATAAGTCAGACCAAAGAGTCAAAGACCTAGGAAGTAAAAAATGATGATACAGGCTGGGACAGATCAAGCTATATCTAAATAATAGAGGTGAACTTACAATTTGTCATCTGATAATATCATGAAAGCTGAACTGAAAGAGAAAAAGAGATCTCTGAAGGTTTGTTTGCTTCTTAATCCAAAAATAAGTTCCTATCTGAGAAAGCTGTAAAGTTCTTGCCACAGGGAAGTAACTGGAAATCAAAGTACAGAAGATGGAACATACTGTCATCAAATGAAATTTAAAGTCTTAAGCAATTGCATGATGGAAATAACTGTTGAAAATAATCAAAGACAGAAAGATATAATGAATGTGAAAGTGCAAAGAGAGGATAAAACTTAGGGCATCTCAGAAAATAAATAAATACGGGGCTGACCAAAAATGAAAAAAGAAAAAACAGATGCAAGAAACCCAGTAATTAATGATTGTACCTGTGAGAGAATTGTACCTGTGTCTGGGAACACCACTGCAGAACTCCTTGTCTGTTCCAGAGCTCAGCCTCTGCTATTCTCTTTCATGTGAGCCCTGTTCATCCCCCATGTATGACCAGACACGGGCTGCATCTGACAAAGGAGGTTTGTCTCTAAGGATACTGCATCTCATGCTACTAAGCCTTAAAATGGTCCTTGTAGATCACTGGAAAATATTCCTTTCACCTACTGAGCATCCCCTTACTTCTTTTGACTAATATTTTTTTCTTGGAGTACCTATGTTCACCAGAATTGATGATCCCTTGCATATCTCTTCAGAAGCTAGTGCAGTCAGATGAGACATCTAATGGGGAAAAAAAAAATGTGTCTTTTGGATCTCCACTGGTTTCTGTCTCAAGAGATGTGGCCTTATTCACTGACCTATATGTTATAAGAATTGATGTGGGGAGTATAAATCTGAGTCACTTGTTATGAGAGTAGCTGAGATAAGTTTCAGCCTTTACCTGTTAACCAGTGCAACACTAAAATGAAGTATTTTACTGAAAGAAGACATTTGTATTTTCATCTCAGGCAGGAAAGCCCCTGGTCATGGGAGAGAATGTGCATATACCATCCCTATATTCATGCTATTGCTCCTATGCCATATAAACAGTGAGTCTGTGAGAGCCTAAACCAGTGAAGATCTCCCCAATCCTACCTGCAGCTCACATCTAATTTCACTTTGCTAACCACTTCACATCAGTGAGGGTTGGGTTGGATCCGTGAAGTTTAATCCCAGAGAACTTTGATTTCAATTTACATTTCTGATGCTAGAAGTTGCCAGGCAAAAGTAGTTCATTTTTTTTTCCCACTAATAGTTCTGCACAGCAGGGCTTGGAAACATAACTGGGACCATTTCCTCTTGTTCTGGTGAGCACAAAAGCAATTAGTTTTAAACTTATCTCTTTTATCTCTATCTCAGAGCCAGCATTGTTACCAAAATATCTATATATGGTTGGGCACAGCACCGAGTTATAGAGTTGTGGCTACTTTAACTCAGCTGTATATCTCTTCAGCATGCAGAAAATGTGCACAAGTGACTTCACTGTGTCTGTTTGCATAAATCTGCGAGCATTTCTGACGGGTTTATGCTCCAGCTCTTCTAGAAACAGTCGCACAAGGCCAAGAGAGTTGTCATGCCATCAGGCTGTGTTCGACCACGTAGCATACAAGAGGATCAGACAGGTTTTTGTTTTAAAAGGCTTGTCCCAGATTTCAGTAAAACATCTAACAGTAAAGCATCTGAAAGGATATCACATATTCATTGTTTAATTCCCCTGCAAAGGAGTCTTTTCAGGCTGTACAAAAAGCCAATGAAAAAACCCAAATGTTATGATGCTGAAGTTAACATCCCAGTTCAGGAAAACAGCTTATTGTTCTGAGGCTTGCCACAGAACCATTGTGAGGTGTCCTTGTATGTTCTGTGTGCAGCCTTCAAACACCAATGGAAGGGGGATGTAGTAGAAAAATATAGAAAAAAAAATAATGTAATCCTTACTGGTTTTATCCTTCAGCTAGGAAGATACAGTAGAGAGTATTCTGAAGTATTTCAATGGTGAAACACTTTGGGGACAGATCATTCACACTCTTCAGGAGTTTTTATTGGACAGTCTTTTGCTTCAGGATCTTGCTTCTTTCTTCCTTGCCTCTTTTCTGTTATTCCTTGTCTAAAATTTGTGGCTGTTTTCCTGATGGACTAATAAGACAAGTGTATGTGATTTGCTGCAACCTGGCTGCAGTCATCCAGTTAACAAGGCATCTGTGCTGTGGTCTTATCAGTGCACAGGCCTTCAAATCTTGGCAGACAAAATACATGCCTCAGTTTTGCTTCTGGGAAAGGTCTTCTGGGAGCAGTGTCCTGGGAACGCTGTCCTTCACTATCAGTATAAGGGATTCTCTTAACCCTTGTTTTCCTGCTCTTTCTGGTGCTCTCACATACATTTGCATTGCTAGTTCATTTATACCATCCTTTTATTTCTATTGCAAGCTGGTCTTATTTCTTTTTTTTATGTGGAGTTTTATACATATTTGTATTTTCATCTCCAGTTCAGCACAATATTTGTAAATGGTGAGTTTCACCTCTACTCCTTTTCTAGTTGCTTGCAAAACACATTACAAAAATATGTTTTCACCATTTCTCACCCAAATTCCAGTACTAATGAGTATTCTCCTCTGCCATGACTCAGTCATCACACTAAGGCACATGCAAAACTCCTTCACGTTTGAAAGTCACGCTAGCATAGAAACATTGCCTCCATCTAAGCAGCAATCAGCAACTTGGAGCAAGCATTGGGGCCAGATGGTCAGGTGTCAATATAGCACTTGAACTGGATATGTCAGAAAGTTGAAAAAAAATCAACAGAACTATTTAGAAGAGATCTGCAGTGTGAGTTTTTTGATAGCTGGCTTCATTTCACAATTATCCACCCACCACTGCCACCCCCACCCCATTTGATTACATTAAAGCTGTATGAATAAAACAAACCCACACAAACAACAAAACAGGTACTGAAAATTAAGGGAAAAAATAAAATAAAATATCTACATGTTAATAGATACAGTGACTATGTCATTGCACTTTGTCTTTTTCATCCCAAGTGTCTATTCAGATAACTTATCAAAGCATCTTAGAGTGAAATCCATATCACACTTTAGACCTGCGTTGTAATGAAGCTCCAGTCAATATGCCAGACAAAGAGCAAAATTCAAGGACACATTTGCAAATAGTCATAGTGGAAATCTGGCCAGGAAATAGTTCTCTTTGAATCAGTACTTCTAAGAACAGCCTGATTTTCCAGCTGAGTTTGTGCTGGCCTTATGCTACCTGGATGCAGCACTGCACAGAGGTTGCAAGAGAAACTCATTCTTGGCAGCTCAGCGTTCTCCACAGCTCAGAGAGGAAAGAACAGTTGAGAATAATCTCTATGCCACCTCGTGTCCCTCTCCCTGTATTCAAGTGACTGCCACAGACTTTCTGAGAACTGTGTTTGCCTGTCCTCCTGCTTGCCAATAAAATTCCAGATAAGACTACTCACAAGAAGTCGTATCTTTATCACTGCCACCTACATTATCTGCTCCCAAACTACACAGCTATGGTGGGAGTGTGAACCTTCTTGTCCTTCTCACTTTCACACTACTGAAGAGTGAGTTGCAGCACTAGCTTCCTGAAAACTGTGCCAATGCCCTAGTTTTAGGAGTTAGCACGTTACTAGGTATTGAGCTTTTCACTGTTTACTAGATATCTTAGAAGTTCCCTAAATGAGACACAATCCAAAGTGGTTTTATTTTTGTAAGCTCAAATTCAGCTTGATACAGCACATTTAGAAAAAATGCACTGAAACACTAAAAATAAATCACAGCCCTTGAATAGTTTTCACTGGCATTTTTATTTAGGTCCAATATAGTTCTCTTCCTAGATATTGTCATCTTCCACTCATTCACTTCGTTTATTTTTAATCAGAGCCTCTGTGGCCTTTTGTAGGAAGAATTTGGCTTTCAGTTTAAAAAGCACAGAAACCTCATTTAAAGAGTTTCCAGCTTTTAATGAGAAGAAACCGAAATATGTTGTGTGTACGAGAAAATCTCCCATTAAATACATGTACATTTACAACTTTTACACAAAGGGATATTAACTCTAATTTGTGAATAGCTTAATTACTCCTGATCATAGGTGAAATGGTCCAGAGGACCTAGTGGAGCCTTCACATAGAGCTGTACAATTAATGAGATGAGTCCAGGCAATTATGTTTTCACAAAATACATATTTTTTTCTGCTCTATTTGGGTATTTTTACTTTGCTCTGCATTTGAGAGCTCTTACACTGTGGCCCTACTGAGGCATTCCAGCAGTTGGGAACCTTCAAGGGAAGCAAACCTTGTGGAAATTTTTAATGATCAAAAACCATGATTGATTCCTATGACTGTTTGGAAGAGAAACTGGCACGTGAAACTCAGAACAATAAAGTCACTGATAGAACAGATGCAATAAACAAAACCAGGGGAATAAATAAATGTGTGGAAGTTGGTCTCTACTGGATTTAACAAAATAGCACTGTCAGAGCCCTGAGAGCACCAGTAGACCAGCCTCAGCTGGGACTCCCCACCCATGTCCTCTGCCCATGGGCTTTGGAGCTCTATTCCAGCTCAGGCTTGAGCCCCTAGTTCCTGCCTGAGCTATCTTGTTAGGGGTGTCTGTCCCCAGTCCCATCCTGCACATGGACCCCTAAGACCCACATTGCAGCCACGTGTCCTGTCCTGTCCACACCCCTGTCTCCTGCTGGGACTCTCTGAATGGGGCTGTGGATAGACCCTGTTACCAGCACCCACATCTGCCTGCCCTGCTCAGGTACTGCAGAACTCTGCCTTGGCACTGCCTGGGCTGGGATCACTCCTGGCTCATGGATCACTCTTCCTTCTCCTTTGTAAAGACAGGACAACTTTTTTTTTTTCTTGCTTTCATAAGTTGCCATGTGATCTGTACATAATACTCAGAAAAGGACAAAAAGATGAATGTAAGCACATCAAGAATGCCCAATACTCAGGGGAAAGGAAAGCCACTCACTACTGAGACTTGGAGCCTGTGCGTGACAATACTGTGCCTGGCAAACCCAAGGAAGATGAAAGAGAGAATCAGGATAATCCTCTCAACTGCGAAGAGACCTTGGTCATGTAACACAAGTGCCCCGAACAGCAGAAAATGTTCTTTATTCTTGGTTAATGTTTAAAGGCTTCAAAGTACAATACTGTGATTGAAAAGGACAAATACAGCTCACAAACTAAGGTTTTCTCTCATTTCCTACTCACCACATTTCTTGCTCCAAATACTGACAAAGCTGTTGCTTTGAGAGATGACAGTACCTGGAAACTTAGATGGAGCTCAGGTCTTCTAGCACAATGCAAAAGACTTCACCTTGCCCTATGCGGATTGCAGTATTTGTGTGGTTGAAACTTCAACACTCCTGGGGAAAAAAACACTCCTGGGAGTGTTAAGGTGGGAGGACTCCAGCCTGCAAAGCTGTTTTGAATGCCTAATTTCCATTTCCACTTGCCCAGGAAATCCTGGCACTAGGAAAAGTATAACTTATTAGAGACCAAATGCATCAGGTTTTAACAGTTTGCCACAGGCACAAATTTCTGGAAGCACTCTGGTTTGGAGAAGTCAGGTCGTGTCTTTCATTAGTTGGAGTATTTCTCTAAAATAACAGGATTAACTGTACTGATTCTTGTGTGCTGCTGGCCAGGAAGCTGCTTGAGATTCCCTGGGATGTTCTTCACTCCTGGAAGCAGCCCTGGCTCTCATCCTCTATGGAAGAACTAAGACTCTGAGATTTGCTGGAGCAAGGAAGTTCAAAAACTCCTTGGAATCAGCTTGCATTAATGACTTAAAGAAGTAAACATGATTCATGAAGAAGCATTTCCCAAAAAAACCCTCCAACAGGCACTGAATGGGACCTCTGCTCCCTCTTCACTGGCACTGCATTTCCCTCAGTGCTGGTCTAATGCTGCTGGTGCTCACAGCTGCCCCTGTGAAGTGCTGGGAGAGCTCACTCCTGAGATCAGCTCTGAAAATACATAACCCTCTGAATCTCTAATACTTTATCGATTCCCTTCGTGGTTAACGAGGAAGACAGCATACCTTTTACCTACTCACTCCTCAGATTTTAAATTCCCTCTCCCAGAGCTCTTGGTGGAAAGAATCAATTTGTAAGAAACAAAGATTCATTAAGAAGGGGAGTTGGAATCCAAGTGCCCCTAGGTTAGTCTCCTAGCCAACACGTACAGTGAGCTACTGCTGGAGCTGGTCATTATTTATACGAAGCAGGAGATACTCTGGTCTCAGGACACGGTGTGGGACAGGGACTGAATGTTTACATAACCTTTGAAAGGGGGTCTCTTGCTTTCCAGTGACATTATTCCCCATGAAAACAGATATTCTGGGGAGGATCCCAATTTCTTCTGAAAAAGGATTTCTCTCCTTCCAAAAAAAAAAAAATAGTAACTAAATCATTAGACACCCTCCTCCCATAGGTGCACTGCATAGATGGATAATGTAATAGTTAGCTGTGGATTAATGAAGTTCACCTGGAATATTAAAGAAAGGATTTTCCCTTGAGGATTGTTGTTTGACCTCATATACTTTCAGGAGAGCCAATCCTGTCCTTCTAGTACTTGCAAAGTCTAATATTGGCAATACTGAGCTGTGGTAGCTAATTAGACAAAGAAAAGAATAATAATAATAATATATACAGCTGTAAAACTCCTTTTCCCAGGAAAAAAAACCCAAACCAATCTCATCCCATTCCATTTGGTTGTCTTTTTATAGAAGTCTTATTACTATTATCTGCACTTTCCACACACATAAAATGAATGCCATCTTCACAGTAAGATACTGATGCTGCTCTTTACACTGCTTCTTGCTGCCTGAGAAATGGTTTGTGATGCAGTTATTAAAATAACTGCACAGTTATGAGATTTAACACCACTGGATATTTCAATGGAGATTTTAAATGTTTCTTTAGTGGTCTAATTTTCAGGGTGATTTGTTTCAGTTTTACTCCTGTATTCCCATAGCAACTGTAGTCTGAAATGTCTTTTACCATTTGAGTAGGCTGAAAAGCTTCAGCCTTTTTCCCAAGATGCGAGGCTGCATACTGGGATTGGCAGTAACATCTTTGTCACAGGAGGTGGTGATGCCTGTGAGGACCAAGCTTGCAGGCTGCCTGGAAACTGTAGCTGATTCAAAATGCAGTGGTCTTCTAGAACAGACAGATGAAAAACATTGTACCCATCTTTAAATTGTACATTGGCCACGCACTGGAGCCTGGTTTTAATTCAATGCACTGTCCTTATCTCCAAAGCTTTAAGATTTGGCTGACTCTGAGAATATCTATTTTCTGCCTGCTAGCATGAGGGCTGCAGTTGATGATTTTTTTTGGACCGTTCAGCTCTAGACTGAAAGATGAAGGGGGCAGGGGCACAGTGCACCTATTACTTCTTCCCATTTCCTGAGTTCACCTTTTTTTCCCTTTCAGACTGCAATATACTAATTCAGATTTCCCCATTAGGGAGCATGGCCAGTAAAATTCTCTCTCAACATGCAGTGATGGCTGGTTTTTTCATTACTTTCCTATTAAAGAAAGCTCCATGTTGTCACTGGTAACATATTAGCATCTCTTTTTATGAAGTCTGCTAGATGCTATGCTAAGAAGTGTTTTAAAAATGTCTCTAATAATAAAGAAGCAGAAATAGGAAAGAAGCTTTTTCCTGTGCTTTATCTGGAGACCAAATAAAGCCGGCTGCTGACTCGTGCCTGATGCATTTATGCCACTCAGCAGCAATTTTATTTCATCAGTATATTACCAAATTAACAAAAGCATAACTGTACCTCAATATTTTGTTTTGTCCAGGGCACACAGCATGCCTGGAATGCCTTGCAAATACCATACCTTTGTCCTGCAAGCAAGGATAGATATTAGTGCAGTTGTGTCCCTTCTGGATTTCAACCTTAGTCCTGCAATTAATAGATATGTGGTCTGTAATCAGAGTGAAAACAGTGGACTTATTAAAAGGAATGACGTGTTCAAATGATTGTAACAGCAAAGCCTTAAAGAAGATATTTATTACCTCTATTTCTTCAGATTTTCAACTACTCTTTGTATGCACCAAGCTTTATTTAGCATGGTTGTCGTTGCATACAAATACAAAGGTATGCCAGAAATTACCCAGCAACAACTACAGCAGCTGAAAGCCTAAAGGCAGATAAGGAAATGCAGATGGGTAGAAGCTCATGCGTGTGTTGAGCCCCCATCCACCCTACAAGTTGAAACACTCTAGTATGCAGAAGAAAGAAATCCTTGTGTCAGAAATAAAGCAAATTGCCTTCCTCACAGATCCTTTTCTGTAGATTATGCTGAAATGACCTGAGGCTACAGCAGAGATTAACTGATTCCTTCAAAGCATGGTTAAAACAGTGGACAGTAAGAGGTGAACTTGCTCTATCCACAATAGCAGGTATCCACATGGATGGTAGTTCATATTAATCTATGTTCAAGATAGAGGATTTCCACTTCTTGTGCAGGAAATTTCTCTATGTGGCTGGTTGAAAACAGGTTGGTCTCCCTGAGAAAACTCAGTCCCATCAGCATCTATTAGATTTTTACTCATGTTGAGACAATGCCTGTACCTTCCCAGAGATCCCAGGAGGTCTAGGTAGGGCAACAGTAACACCTCTGTGGAATTTTAATAACTATTTGGATAATACCTACAGATTTTGGGTTCCCCTAGATAGCCAGAGCATCTGCAGGAGCTTGAATACAAGTCTAGTCTCGGTGGTATCTTTTCTGCTTCTAGATTCAGCTTCAGCATCTGAACCCTTTCCTTTGTTGAGTCATTAAACTCAGACAACCAAAACCCTGCTCAGTCGATGCCTAACCCTGCAGAAGCCCAAATTTATGCATAAGTGAGTTTTATTATTAAATGTCCCCACTGTATCTCAGAAAGGGGAGCACACTCAGGCTGTGCTCTCTTTAACTAGCAACATCTGGTGCCAGTCAGGTTTAATTGTAATTGCTTTGGAAATCCATAATCTTTTTTATTTCATTTACCTCGAATTAATCTCCCTTAACAAGTATATGCCTTATAGTATGTCTTCCAGTATGTTGGCCACAGAGCCATTGTTGTGACTCATTAAGAGTCCTCTTTCTGCTCAGCAAAACTGAGACAAAGGAATGCCTCATCAAGTTTTTACTGTTCTGCTCCCTTGCAATTCTAAAGCTCATACGAGTGGGTTCTATGCAAAAGTCCTTGTAGAAGGTCACACAATCAACAGCCAGTGCAAAGAACCATTATGTTTTATTGAGACAATTCCTTGCTTTCAACTTTTTTTCACCTAAAAGTTGGGTTTTTTTAAATTGTTAGCAATGTTTCTGGGTATAATTGCAATTAATTTAAAGTAATTAGAAAAATTATGGCTCTGAGTCATATATCCCTGTGTCTATTTAGCCCGCCACTATTTCAATGTATAAGCATCAAAATATCTTTAAAACTCCAGTTCTCATTTTCTCATTTCTCCAGCTTCTTGAGGAAGTTGTGATGCTTCTCCCCCACCTCTGCTTTCTGTTATATTGGACTGGAAATTGTTCAGGCTGAGAATTGTTTTATTATGTTTATTATGTATAACTAGGAAACTTATTTTTCTCAGTCTCACTGGACATTAGTATATTAATTACTAAAATAATTGAGGGAAGATCACACACAGAAGTTGTGATGGGTGGCTGCTCACTTTCCTCCACCCAGGCCGTGTGTTGCAGTGGAAGGTGAAAGGGAAGGAGGAAATCCACTCAACCACTTCCTCCCCTCCCTTTCCACATCTATTGTGATGGGACATCAGATGTTGCTGGAGAAGACACACTAAGATCTTTTCATTGATTCATAGAGATTACACCTCACAGAGATCAGCCAGCCAGAACTCTTGCTAAGCAAGTCAGTTCTCTATATTCAAATCACAAAGCATAATTATACTGAAGTCTTTCTTTTCTCAGGAGGTTTAATTGTTGCTTGCTATGGGCAAGAGCCCAAGCACTGCCAGTACTTGAGTTTACAATGGTTTTGTAGCAGGGAGGTAAGCAGGTGATCACATCAGGGAAACAACAGCATGTAATAACTGAAAAAAAAAAAAGAGCTTTTCCTTTTTCCTGCCAGAATTCTATCAGTTATCAGATATGGCCAGTACACATGAACAAAGCTTGTAATCTCAGGTCTTGGGAGAGCTGGGCTGTTCATGTCTGCCTGCAGATGGCCTAATGTTTTATAGAAATGTGGGGACAAGAATCTTAGACTGCATGTAGATTGTTGTGAGAGGGAAAAAAAAAATGCACTCTTTTATCTTTATCTAGAGATACATGGGGAGAGTTGAGCTTTTCAGGTCATTCTAAAAGTACATTTTACTTCTTATTTCATTGCCCAGTCATAAAGGTCACTTGAATGATCCTACAGTGCTTGACTACCCTGACTGCCCTCACACTGTACCACACTATTAGAATACAGTCACTCTTTCTCAAGATTGAAGTATGTTCTTTTATAATTATTATTTATAATTAAGGATTTGATGACACAATTATAAGGGCATGCTGACAGCAGTTGACCTGGTAACAAACCTGAAACTGGCCATAATTGCTGTAATAAATCAATTTCCCTAGGATTATTGCTAGTGTAAAACAAATAGTCTGTAAGAGCAAGATGTGATTAAAGAAGGCTCTCTGTCAGATCTTAGCAACATAAAACTAAACTCCTAATGTAGAATGCAAAACTAATAGAGCTGCTGATAAAAAATGAGGTTAAAACTCTGCCAGAGTGTCAACAATCGAGGAACAAATCAAGATGAATAAAAGGAACCCTTGATCAAATTTTGAGGCCAGCAAGAAAACGCAAACCAGCATCCATACTGCCACACAAAGCTGGCAACCTCAATGCCCAAAGCAGTGTCAGTGTCAAGCTCCCTGCCCTTGAAGCACTGTGGGAGTTCACACCATTAATGGAAGAACAAGGGAGACTTGAAACAATAAGCCTGGCTCTTTCAGCTGCTCTAACCAAACCTCATTAAAATAAATGTCAGGATCAGTCAGTGCAGTATAATAAATACTTTTTCCTATATCTATCTTTAAATATTTTGAAGGTCCTGACACTGATTTATAGTGCTTGTGGTTTATTCATCTTAAACAGACTAACTAGCTCATAGTAAAGATTAAATTCTTCTGAGCAATCCTTTCAGACAAGTACAACAGGAAAATATTAACGTGGTTTTGTACCTACAAGTGAATGCAAACCACACTTAGTAGAATTATTTACTGCTTTTCTTCTGAGAAAGAAAATAAATTCATGAAAACTATAAAGTCACAGAAATAAAATCAACCCCCAGATTAGGGACTGAATATATAAGAAATATGTAGAGCAAAACTTACGGTGAAGAGCTCAGCACTACAGTGTTCAGCTGATTCATAACCAACTTCATTAAACTGCAAGGTAGGAAGGAGAGAAGGTCAACAGCTACTGCTGCAAAGCCCATTTCCCTTTTACTTTATTCATAACTTTTCAAAGAATGACTTTTCATATCCTTAGCTGTTCCTAGAGCACAGACCCTTCTATCTCCCCAGCCCCTGTTTCAGTGCTGCCACTGGGAGTTCAGTCCAGCTCAAAATACCATCCACAAATAAGACTGCACAACTAAAAGAGCACAAATACAAATAATGTGTTGGAGTTTTGAATAAAAATATAACAGACCCTGCAAGTGAAATCCTCTTTTCCTTCTGGAGACAGGACAGCAAGAAATGCTGCAGCTACCTCCACCTTGTTTTCTCTAAGGAGAGGCAATGCACAGAAAGGATGGAAAGCTGGCAGCTCAGTGGGAAGCTCACGTGAGTTGTAAGCGCTGAAACATGCTGAGCTGGAAACTTGGACCCTGGCAGAAGAGTGCCTAGGTGTGTTCACTGGGTCTCTGCATAGCAGCAGAAAGAAATAGCATTGCCCTACCAGGAGCTTTAATTAACCAGACCTGGAATAAAGCACTAACTCTTCAGCCCTGTACTGTTCACAAAGTAGACAAAAATTAGGACCCACCTGGGGAACTCAGAGAGACCTGGCAAAGTACAGATGCCTGATGAGAATTGTATGCATTAGGATGTCAAGTACTGACTTGCTTCTGGTGTCAATCTCTATTCAGCAGGAATCTGACTCAATCAATACATAGCTCACACTGATGATACTGAAGACAATTGTTTCTTCACAGCTCTGTATGCCTTACAATAATGATGCTGCATCTTTAAGACTAGTGTTCTCTTCCCAAAAACAGAATCTAAATAACGAGGTTTCAGGCAAAATTTTTGGCAAATTGGGTATTAGCAGCTTCTAAGTTTCTGTGACAGCCTCCTCTATTTTGTGCCTATTTTTGGAAGGGTTTTATTTTAAGACAAAAATCTTTAAAATTACCATATCATAGTAGTAGTTATGGTAAATGTTAGCACTCTCCAAAATTGTTTTTTCCTTTCTTCCCTCCACATCAGAAAATGAGTCTGATAGTGCTTTGACTGAAGTCAGAATGATTCCCATTCAATTACACCCTAAACCTGCAATGGGATTTTTTAAAGGCAGCGCAAGTGATGAGCAAAGGATTTTTATGATGCACTGTCAACAATGAACATTTTCCTTCAGTTTTTCTGGAAGGCATCATTTCAGAATCAGGGGAATATTCCAGGCCAAATACCTATTTCAAAAGGGCAAATTCTGCAACAGTACTCAAGCTAAACATTCCAAATCTGCTTCAGATCAGCTTCTGAGGCTGCAGGGCAGAAAGATGGCAGCATCAGAGCTGATACAAGTAAGAAGCATCAATGACTTCAGAAAATCTTCCCCTCTCTAGTCTCCTGCAGTTAGCATTAAATAAAATCCTCACTGTCTGACCAACTCAAATTCATAAGTCTGAAAATAATTCTGGCTATCCCATGGCATAATAAAGGTTATGAGATTAATTTTGCATCTTTAATGCACTGTGTCTATTGAGGAGAAAAAAAAAATCTCAGAACTTTTCTGTCGAGCCACAAGGGTCCTGCTCATCGTTACCCAAAACTATTCCAGAAATTAACATCAGGATATAAATGGAAAGGAACTTCACTTACACTTGTTTGGGTTTTTTTTCCTCACTGTTAATGGTATAGTCAAGTTAAGAATTATCTCCACACATTTCCCCTGTATTTACAGATAGCTGTTCAGTTTAGGGAAGCCAGAAGAGCTGCAATGTACAACATCTATATTCTTCCTAAACTCATTAGAAACCCTCATCTTTATAGCCATGGTTTTATTACTTGATCATCATGTACTGGCAAAATGTGATGTGGTTATTTCCATCAGTACAGGGAATGCTGAATTATTTATGCTCCACAGTGTCCCCCAGATAAAATACTGGCTTCACTCAATTCAATGGACATTACCACAGCTGGGCCAGCATATCCTACACCGTATCCTAAGTACTTTAAAATAATTAACATCTTTTAGTCATTCCATGTTTTAATAAGAGAAAAAAAAACCACATCTATAAAACATATTTATTCACCTCCTCTTGCATGGGAGTCCTTGTGGGATCCTGAAAAATGCAAAACAAAATAGTGAGTGTGATCTAGATCTGACTGGTACATCTGCAGTTCTCATCTCCTGTGCAGCTCTGCTGCTGTCTGAGCTCTAGGAAAAAAAAATCAGAGTCTTGGCCATGCCTACAGAGCCCAGAGGAAAAACTTTTGCTCTTGGTTTTCCCCAAAGCTAAGAGGCTGGCAGCAGGGTTAGTTAGCAGCTGAGAGCAGGAACTGCTGGCTGCTAAAACAGAGGTGGACACACCACAGCTTAGGTGCCTAACGCAGTGGGAATTAGGTGCTTAAACAACCTGCAGGGCTCAGCTCTCAGGCACTGCAGTTGCCATTATCCATTCAGAGAGCAAAATCATAAATTACATAGAGTATTCCAAAGGATGCTGAAACGCAGCACAGTTCTCAGTTTTCTGTTATTCATGGCTTTGATCTCAGAAGCAGCAGCAACAAAGGCATTTGGGGGAAATGAGGGCGTAGCATCCTTTGGGCAAGCAGGTTTCACAGGAAGGGAATATGAATATATGCTTCGACCTATAAATCATTAGGTCCAACAGAACAAACCCAACAAAGAGCTCGGCATGAAAAAAGGGAATGACGTGAAATAGTAGGGAAGAGAAGCCCAGGGTGATAGCAAAACAGGAACACAGATAAAATTAAAAGAAACTACATCTGGATGGTGGGACAAAAAATTTTGTTTCAAAACACACATTTGAAAGATTGAGGGAAACAAAATGGGTCTCCCATCCCTTGAAGAGATGCTAACAAGCTTCCTGCTCAAAATAATGTTCTGTACAGATAAAAACCAAGGTCACCCTTTAAATATCCATTCATCATGGTGAGGGAAGTGGTGCATGAAATACCATAACAAAGCTCTCAGGGCGTGTCTAAATCAGTCCTTCAGTTTGGAGCACTTTTCAACTCTCTCTCCTAGCATCACTATTTAGTCTTTGCTTCACATTGTGGAGTGTTGTCTAGGTGTAGAAACTGAGTATGTGCTCCAGGAGCACACCTTTGATATTCCCCCAACAAACAGTCACTAAATACATGGCTCAGATTTGTGCTGGTCCAGAGTTTACTTTCACTCTACGTATCTATTACTGATCTGCTGCTTCCTAATGCAAACTTGGCCTCAGGCAGCACTTTTTGCAAGTGTTAACAAATGCTGAGAAAGTGAAAGAGGCTACTAAAGTGGTTCTGGCTTCAGCCAACAAGGGTAGGTGAGAGAAAGGGGGAGACAGGAAAAAAAAGAGGGAGGGAGACCCAAGGGCAGAGGCAGAAGCAATCCTACCAGCATGACTCCCAAAGACTGGCAGAAAATCTGTGGGAAACAGTGAAAAGATGCAGACTTTCTTCCACTACCAAAGGATAAGGTGGTCTGAAAGGAGCCACAAAGTATGGGAGTCATTATTAATATAGGCAGGTAAACATGGATGCAGCCTATAACTTGAATTTTCTTTGCATGCACTTCAGTTAATCCCAGAGCTCGCCTGGACATCTTGTAACCAAATGCTTATGCTTAAAAACTTTTGTATTTCATTTGTATATTGTCACACCAGGCATGCGTTCTGAGGGGATGGGATGACATAAGGTGCATTATTGATCCTTACACAGAGAAAAAACCAACCATTTACTATCCCTGCCTGCTTCATGACCTTCACCTAGACATTTTCTCTTTCAGGTAGTTTTGAATATTGCAAAATGCCTTTCCTGTCTGAAAAGTAAATGGATAAATAAGATGCTAGATAGTAGATAGCGGGAAGGAAGTGAATAATAATTTCTAGTTCTTGTGTCAAAAGAAGATTATAAGTGAGAAATTAAAACGAGTAGTCCAGGTTTTAAACAGAAGTGAAAATAAACTTGTGGCTAGACACAAATGGCCTGTGGAAATTGCTAATAGTCCCTTCACTCAGAATATGCAGATGAATTTTCAGCCTACATTATTGTTTCATACTCCCCAGCCTCCAGGCAGTCTTTCAGTAAAGGAAGAATCCCTGATGGCATTGAATTACTGCAGAGT